>BQNB010213549.1:0-10053 GCA_026074375.1 Tanacetum coccineum
CCACCCCATGGCTCTGATACCAATTGTAGGTTCCCTAATTCACACAAACATGTATAGATCTAAAGAGATCTAGAGAGAGAATAGTTAAGAGAGAAATAAGAAAAAACACACTAAAGAGTGTGTGTAAAGTGAAATAGATGCTTACCTCTACCAAAGTTGGAAGAGGTATTTATAGTTCTTACAATACATCGGGTATTAGTACCCGGTTCAATACCAAAAGTCATACGTTTACCTATTAAACTACGAGCTATATTGAACAGTAAAATACCTGGGGTGACCGAGTCTTTTTCTAATATCTAACATAAGCAAATAAGAAAATAAGCTAAATTGCCTAAGTGACTATATAATTAAAGTGATGCAAGGTAATAACTGAAAAAGTCCCAAGGGCAGTTGGTTTGAGTGTGCGTGTGTGAGGCTTTGGTAAGAGGGAGGTCATGGGTTCGACCCCCATGCCTTCCCTTTTTGAAAACATATTTTTTTTAAATCTTTATGCATAAACTTAAAGAACACATAAAAATAATTATTTTCAAAAACTACAACTTTTGCTGAATCTAAATAATAAGCAGGAAAATAAGCATATAAAGATGACAGAATACCACTTTTTAGACTAAGGCTTAATGGGCTTAAACTATTTGGGATTTTAATGACTAATAAGCACAATTTAAAAGGAAATAAGCAAAAACAGATAACATCCTATATCTAATAAGCATCAAGGAACAAAAATTGGCAACAAAATTAAGCTAGAAAGCATGAAAAAGCAAATAAGCAAATATGGGTAAAAATATAAGCCAAACAGCCCCACTTGGCACCTTTGGGCTTATTTTTAAGCCTGAAGGTGGATCCTTATAGCTTAAGGGCTTATATGCCCTTAAAGCTTGAACAATAAGCTACAAAAACCTGTAAAGAAAAAGGAGTTTGAAAATAAGCTAAGCCATGAAAAAGGCAAAAGAAAAGTGCTACTCACACTTAGTAGCTGCTGAATTGGTTTTCTTTAAAAGACAAAGTGGCTATTGCAGCCTTAATTTTAAGCTAGAAAAAGAACTTAAAAACACAAAATAAGCTGAAACAGAAGAATTTTATACTACAAGCTACTTATAAAACAAAAATCAGACTTAAACACTTATGGGAGCTTATCTAACTAAGATGCTGAAATTATGACTATTAAAACCTTGAAAAACTTAAAGATAGAAATACACTAATGTGCAAAATACCCATGGACACTTAAGTTTCTCATCTCCTACTGCATTAAGGACCTTAAAAAAGTGTGAAAAACATACTTCAAAGCTACTTATGGCAATCTAATCAGAATAACTAACTTATTAAATTTAGAAAACTCAGATTTAGGCAACTTTCAGAAAACAACTCAAAACTTATAAATACTAAAAAAAACTTATGAAAACTTACTTAAAGACTGAATTAAAGCTTGTGCAAATTAGACTAAGTGTCCCAACCAGTTTTATAACTATTAATACCCACTTTGAGCCTTGACCCAAACACCCCTTTAAGAGGGTTTTAGCATATTTTAAAATATAAAAAAGAATTCTAAGCTTAAACTTTGTATAACCAGGTTAACACTAAGACTTATAAACATTAACAAACAAGTTTCATCAAGATTTGAGAACCCAACTAGGCTAGAACATAGGAAACAATTTTTAGAGAATTTAAAAGACAATGTTTGCATAAAACTTAAATTTTCATTAAAACAGTAAAAGATTAGAAGACTTTAAAGTAAATGACAGAATTTAAATTACATAAAACTTAAAAACATTAAAACTAAGCTACACTACTCCTAGTTGTCTTTGTCTTCTGTCTTCTTCTTCAATATATAGGCTGCGAGGCCTCTTCTCATTGTGTTTGTTGTGCTTGTTGAGTGAGAGAGCTCAAAGCATCATCCAGGCCATCCATTAGCCTTGGTCCCCAATCCAATTGATCCTCACCCTTGAATTTTTTTCTTCTTTCCTTGTCGAATGGGAGTGTTAGGGAATGCCAAGGTGGCTTGGAAGCTTATGAGATGTGAGGTTCATGAGGGGTGAGGTGAGGGTGATGTTTTTTTATTTGTATGTTGCAGAGGAGAACAGTAGCACGTGGGTTGGGGAAGATGTATAAGGTTTTGGCGCCAAAAAGGTTTGACTGGGTTTGGGGTATAACAGGGTAAGAGTTTAGTGTTTTGGCAATAATGGCCCCTGAAAGTGTATAATTCTATTTCAAGGTTAGTCCTTTGTGGTGTGAAAGTTTAAACGAATTGGCAATTTTGGCCCTTAAGGTTGTGGTTTTTGTTTGCAGTACACGTTCATAAGGACTAACGGGGCTAAAGGGCTAAAGGGTTTGTGGGCTTTGTTGGGCCAGGTATGTTTAAAAAGGTTTTGGGCTTTTATAAAGGGTAAAGTATTATAAGACTTTTTAATATAAAAGCTTAATGGGCTGTCCCGGCCCATTAGATGGGTACGAGTTGGCCCATTAAGTTTTTCTTCGGTTTTGGCTCCGTCTTTGACTTTGACTTTGTCGGGGTTGACTTTTTGATTGACTTTTGACTTTGACTTTTTGACTTCTCACGCTCTTTTCATTCCGTTCCCGATTTTGTCCGTTTGGCTTGATTTTTTGTTCTTTTGCCGGATATCCATTTCCTGCACAATACAAATGCAAAACACACAAATACAATGTATTTTCGGTATGTTTTTAGTCTTTTAAGCACATTTTCCTAGGTAAATGGTATGTGTAATTAAGCACATACCATGCATCAATATCAAATAGCCAATCTGGTCCACTACCTACAACATTAGGTGTACTCTCACTAAACCTAATATGCAAGTTTTCTTTCTCTATCCTTGTTCTACTATTGAATACTCTAAAAGCATTACTATTCAAAGAGTATCCAACAAAGAAACCTTCATCAGCTTTACCATCAAATTTTCCTAAGTGATCTGTGGTATTAAAAATGGTAACAGGACACCTAAATGGTCTTATAAAACTTAAAGTTGGTGTTCTATCATGAAAAAGTTCATATGGGGTCTTGTTATGAGGCTTAACTACTAACACTCTATTTTGCACATAACAAGCAATATTAGCTGTTTCTGCCCAAAAAGTAGTTGGCAACTTAGAATCAGCTAGCATAGTCCTTGAGCCTCAATTAGTGTCCTTTTCCTACTTCTCAGCTTTCTCCATTTTGTTAAGGAGTTTTAGCTACACTAAATTGCTCTCAAAATCCCCTTCTTCTCCAAAATTGATTCTTTCTCTCTTTTGGATCTCAGTTTAATTATATATTAATCACCTTACGCTTTTTGATCTTACCTAGATTTTCTTTATTGTTATAAAAGATTAAGATGCCACTAGTCTCATACTTACTAGCTAGAAAGGAAAACCATGTAAATTCTACTAGTAATATTTGTGACAACTAGGCAATTCATTTTTTCATTAGGAATTTTTACAAATGTTGGACCAAACAAGTCCATTTGCAACAAATGTAAAGGAAGGACTGCCCCCTTCTGTCTGCTGCATGTGCCTCCTTGCCCTCTCTGCTGTGCTGCCTGATTGGGTTCTTTGTTTTGGACTTACAATAGACTCTGTGCTGCTTTCCTTTTTAACAAGTAACACATGTTTGATCATTTTCAAAAAGTTTAGAAGGTAAACCTCTTACAAGATTTCCTTTAACTAATTTATTTATGGTTTTAAAATTTAAGTGACCTAGCCTTCTATGCCAAAGTTTAGATTCATCAAATGTGGCTTTTGCAAAAAGGCAAGTTAAACCTCCTTTAGGAACTATGTTATTTAAATCAACACTATACATATTGTTCATTCTAGGAACTCTAAGTAAAACTTGATTTCATCTAATTATAACTTAAAGTCTTGCGAGATAATAATTATACATTAAGTGTCATGTAAAAATAATATATTCTTTTTATCACAATTTATGAGACATAAAGAGATTAAACTTTAACCTCTACATAATACACATTTTCAAAATCTAGAGATTACCAGTTTTAATGGTACCGGTTCCTGTGATTTTCAATCCTTTGGGGCTTCCCTCCAAAAAGAAACCAATATCCTCCATCTATCTCTTCATAGTCTTGTGTATAGATTAGGACATGTTCTCCTCCTCATGTGCCCTATTGAGTCATATCACTATCAATCACTCTCTGATCATGTAAATCCATCTTGGTGTATTGTTACACCTGCCCACTTCTACATTGGTTGGTTAAGAAAATTGTTTCTTTTGGGTGACCAATGCCATATCACTGACTTTGGAATATGCCTTTGTGCATTTAATACAATCAAACTTTTTCAGTGAGGTGATTGATTGAATGCACTATTGTGTTTAGAAACATGGTCTAAAACTTTATACTTTGGTTTCCAAACCCAACAAGTTGAGACCTTAACAACATTAAAATTATTTCCCTTAACAACATTAACTACTGCTTTTGGCCTATCAATATTAATTTTTTTTATCCTTAACAATATTAACCCTTTGATTTTATATTACAATTTTATAAATGATGTGTTGCTTATGAATGGCCTTTTAAACTGTTTAATGTGCTGTTTTAGAATGATGACATTGGTCTAGCGCATTCACTGTTTGATTTTGATATTGAGCAGTTATTAACTTGTCTAGCAGTGAGTATAACTGATACTAAGCCAGGACTTATTAGTACTGCTCTTGGAACCATATTCTTTTTAGCACAGGGGTGAGTGTTTTTAGCAAAGTTTTGATGATTCACCCTTTGAGCATTGTTCATCCTTTGATTTTGAAATGGTTTTTTTGATGGTAATTCCATCAACCTGCAAATGACTCAAATCTTCTCGCACACATAACAAAAGCCTTGTTTTATAATTCTCCAAAATTGACTCCGTGTCTTTGAGACATCATATTGTTCGAATTCCTTTGATTTCTATTGGAATCGTGTGAGTGTTTTTGCCTATTATGTTGCTCATTTGTTTAACAGTTTTCTAGTAGATTTTATTATTGTTTAGATTTGACAAACTCTTTCTTTACCAAATACTATGGCTATGATGTTTTCTTTTCAATTTTTAGGTTAAGAACATTCCTCTCTTCTTATTCATCTTTGACCACCAATTCATTCAATATTTTGCGGCTCATCATTCTCCGAATACCTTAGGCTCTTATTCACTAGACCATAGCTTTACAGTTCTCACTACAGGCTCATTTAACAACTTATCTTAAACTAGTACATAGACATTCAAGTTAGGTGTTGGAGGCATGAAATTTCATGTGTAGGTTGGTGGATGGAATCCGCGTTGTAATTTTTCAATAGCCTATACCTTTCTTGCATATTGTCAACTATCTGACACTCTATGAGCTTGTTTAAACATTTTTAGTTGCATGTTCAAAATTATCTACGTTATGTTTGAATGTTCATCTTTTTTTCATTTTTGAACTTTTTCAAGCTTCTTCCCTAAGCTTCTCTAATGTTTATTTCTCATATATGAATTTAAATTTTAAGCCTTTAATATCTTGTAAATAAATAGATCATTTGCTTTATAACTTCAAGTTTTTCTCTCCCACCTCCACTGGAACTCTCTAACAACCAGTCTTTATCCTAGAACATTAACTCATATTTCTTTTTAATATTTTAATAGTGATTATTTTGAGATTTAGAAGATTCAATAGTTTTCAAAACAAAGATTTTTAGAACAAATAGAATCATTGGTTACCTTTGAGTTGGGACTTGAAGATGAGAAGAGAAACATGAGTGCATAGGTAGGACCATTGATGCTGATCACTCTAGTATAATCCACCAAATGACCATCACTGAAACATATCTGTAGATGTAGGATATTTCCATAGGTACATTTATTTGAGATTTCATTGTTCTTGTTGTCTTGGATTTTTGGGAGCTTCTTGCACTCCTAGCAAATGTCCCCTCTTGTGGCAGATGTAGCACTCCACTTTAGACTTATCAAAACCAATAGTCTCATTGGCCATAAACATTAGCTTTTATTCCATACGTTTTATTCAAAAACTTTCTTGCCCTCATAGTCTAATGGCTCATTGCCATTCTCAAATGAATCTTTCCATGTCATCTGGTTGAATTTTTGTTGCAAGTCCTCATTGTACAGTTTTGAAGACTATTTGGTTGACTTGTAAAGAAGCAAAATAATAGCACATCACTCAAGTTATCAATATTTGTAGAGTTAGCAGCATTAACTTGAGTGCTAGCAGTAGAAACTCCATGAGCAGTATTAACTGCTTCATTAGTGCTGCTAGTGTTGTTATTTGAAGAGGACACAAAAGCCATGTTCTGTGTGCTTGAACTTGAGCTAGACATCCCTTTAACTTCTGGTTCATACACCTTGAGGTTGTTGTAGAGATCATCCATGCTCATTGTATCCAAATCAGCTTTATTCCTCCACACAACAGCATGTGTGTTCCACTCAGGTGACAAACTTCTTAATAACTTTTGATTAACATCTTCTTGTGAAAGCTTTTCATCCAAAAGCTCCAACTGACTCACAAGCTTTTGAAGCCTATCAAAAGTTTGATCAAGCATCTCTGAGCTTGGAGCAGTGAAGTTTTCATATTGCTGCTTTAAGAGATTCCTTTGAGTCTTTCTTGTAGCTGCATTCCCACCAAATCTCTTTTCAACAGCTTCCAGCAACTTCTTAGCATCCTTTATAGAGTTAAACTTTAACTGATGTTCATTGGGAATGCCCATCATTAAAGTACTTCTAGCTTTCACCTCTAATCTTCTCTGAGCCTTTTCTTCAGCAGTTGTAATAGGCATCACTGTCACAACACCTTCCACAGTTGTTGTTTTTGGCAAGGTTGCACCATTCTCTATGACTTCCCACAGTGCATAGTCTATCATCTGGATATATTGTTCAATCCTTATCCTCCAGATCTCATACTCACCAGGTTTGAGCATGGGAACTTTAGATGCAGCCACCATGTGTGCAGAATCTTGATCCATATCTTTTAGAAAAAGATCTTGTGTATAAACACAGGTTCTTCTCTTTCAAAGCTTCTTAACAAGCTTTGATACCACTTGTTGATCCCACTTCAATAGATCAAATTCCTTAAGCTTGTTTAAGGATTAGTTATATTAGATAAATCTAACACAACTATAGTAGAAACTGTGTTTGAATATATTAAAGATTATGCGGAATCTGATTTTTAATATTAAGAAGAATTAGCAATGAAATAGTAATTCTAAGAACATACAATTCAACAAATAAGCTTCAATATTATTAATGATAATAATACGAATACTCTCAAAGTATTAGGGTTACAACGACCTTGAAGCTAAGAAAAGATTAATTTTTGGTTTTGGTACATCAATCTCTATGCCCTAGGACAAATTTTATACACCAAGAAGTCCTACTCGGCTTACAATACTTTCCTAAGTATATCAAATCTTTTAAACAAATAACTAATACATATCAAGTAAGCAGTACTAACAAACAGTACTAACTTACACTAGCAATACTAACTTAACACTAGCAGTAGTAACTCTTCAGCAGTATTAACTTCAAGAAGTCTTTGTACTATCAGTAGTAACTTTCACTAGCAGCATTAACTTTTATACCAGCAGTAGTAACTACTTAGTATATTTTCATTGAAGTTCATGAGCAGTACTAACTTCATCAGAGCAGTATTAACATAAACATGAGCAGCAGTAATTCTAACAGCATCAAGAAGACTTTTAATCTCAACAATCCTCCCCTAAACTTGATATTCTTCTTCAAAATCATTAAGTTTCTTCATTTAAAGCTTCATCAACACCAGGAGGATTTGTTGTTGTTGTTGTTGTAGATTTACCCGGCTCTTGAAAAACAATCCCTTTCACCTTGGGTTTTGAAGTTTTTAATGCTTCAAGTGCTTGAGCCAAAGTAATTTCTTCAGTAGTTAGTGTAACAGTTGTTGCAGCAGTACTAACTTGAGCAACATCAACTATTTCTTCAACAACATTTTCATTTTGCCCTGCAACAAACACCTCCTCATTACCTGAAACATTCACATCAAACATCTCATTATCAGCACCATCTTGAACATTAACCAGGGTAATGTCTTCATCTGCATCAATAACATTAATCCTCCCCTGTTTGAATGCATCCTTACCCAAACTTTCTTCATCATCAAAGGATTTTATCCTAGCTGTCAAACCAACTTTGTATAATCTCTTTAGTTTATGAGTTCTTGAACTTCTTTTCTTTTTAAGCTTCTTGACCCTCCTTTTCAAACTAGCAATCTCATTACCTTGAGTGGTCTTTGTCTTTTCTAAATCAAGAACTCTTGTTTGTAAAGTGGTACATAATTCCATCAATTCATTAAGTTTAAGTCTATCCTCATCACTTCAAAGTGTGTTACCTCTTGCGAGCAGTGAATCATTAGAATGTTTAGATACACTCTCAAACCTAGTTCGAGCAGTAGTATCCCCTATGTTTTCTTGGCACCTGGGACCACCACCTGAAGTAGTTCTTAGGGAACTAGATTCATTAGGTGTTTCCTTGGATCATGTTTTAGTTATGTTACCACTGTCATGCTCTGCTTCTAAGCTAGAAGCAATAGTGGTAGCCCTCACCAAACTATCACCCAACTCATTATGGACAACCTCATCTGCAACATTCTCACTAAGATCACTAGGCTGAGGTACCTGAGTATCCTTTCTTTTAGGCTTCCTAGGTTTTTGTGTCTTTTGAGGTTGAGTAGATGATTGAATAATGGTGGGTGTGTGATGGGGATCAGTTGGCATTGCTGAACCTTCACCCAATTCAGATTGGTTTTGTACCACCATTGTTGGAAATAAAGGTGTTACTCTACCAGAAAAACCTTTGCCTACCCTTCTTATATTTCCAAAAATCTTCTTAGTATGAGAGGGTGCATTATAAATTCTCTTATGAGTTGGCAGCCCATCAAGTTGTTGATTCAAAAACACTTGTACAAACCTTGGATACATCTAACACAACTATAGTAGAAACTGTGTTTGAATGTATTAAATATTATGCGGAATCTAATCTTTAATATTAAGAAGAATTATCAATGAAATAGTAATTCTAAGAACATACAATTCACCAAATAAGCTTCAATATTATTAATGATAATAATACGAATACTCTCAAAGTATTAGGGTTACAAAGACCTTGAAGCTAAGAAAAGATTGATTTTTGGTTTTGGTACATCAATCTCTATGCCCTAGGACCTCCTTTTATACACCAAGGAGTCCTACTCGGCTTACAATACTTTCCTAAGTATATAAAATCTTTTCTATAAATAACTAATACATATCAAGTAAGCAGTACTGACAAACAGTACTAACTTACACTAGCAGTACTAACTTAACACTAGCAGTACTAACTTAACACTAGCAGTAGTAACTCTTTAGTAGTATTAAATTCAAGCAGTCTTTGTACTAGCAGTAGTAACTTTCACTAGCAGCATTAACTTTTGTACCAGTAGTAGTAACTACTTAGTATATTTTCATTGAAGTTCATGAGCAGTACTAACTTCTTCAAAGCAGTATTAACATAAACATGAGCAGCAGTAATTCTAACAACATCAAGAAGACTTTTAATCTCAACACAAGCTATGATAACTTTTCTACAAAAAACGAGTTAGAGGAACAAAAACAATGTTTCTAACATATAGCAATGAAAAAAATGTATTTGAATATGGTGATAATAGATTTTAGCCAACCATCACAAACATCAATCTATTAAGCATAACTATATATACATATAGGAGATAACTAACTAATTTGCCAATTGCATATTTAAAAACATAGAATAAAAGTTCATTCATTTAATCTTAAAAATTGTGTGTAACACACAATCATACAACTAGCATGCATTAAAATAAAATATTGCGCTTAAGGCATAATACATTACACACAAATAGAAACTACAAAGGTCCTAATTTTCCAAGAATACCATAGGACTTGCTTGCAAAAGGTTTGGTTGAAAATTATTTAAAACATGAGTGACTAAACATAGAGTGTGTTTAGTTTGGAGAAATTAATGGTGGTTGTAACAACCCACTCTGGAAAGGAGGCCGAAACGTCATAATCATGGTGTCATATCAAAGCATAATAAAGGCATAAAGTC
>BQNB010213552.1:0-10053 GCA_026074375.1 Tanacetum coccineum
GAAGTAGTTGCTCCAGTTCACGTTGTATCAACTGGTTCACCTTCTTTAACAACTGTTGACCAAGCTGCACCATCACCAAGTCATTCTCAAACAACACCCGAAACTCAACCTCCTGTCATTCCTAACGATGTTGAAGAAGACAATCATGATATTGTAATTACACATATGGGTAATGATCCGTACATTAGTATCCTAATTCCAGAAATCCCTTCTGATCAATCTTCATCGTCGGATTGTATTCATATAATTGTGCATCCCGATCACCAAATTTCTGAACATAATAGCAAATGTACTAAGGATCATCTACTTGAAAATATAATTAGTGAACTCGATAGACCAGTTTCCACAAGGTTGCAATTACATGAGCAAGCTCTTTTCTGTTACTACGATGCTTTCCTCACTACTATTGAACCTAAGACGTATAAAGATGCTTTGACTCAATCCTGCTGGATTGAAGCAATGCAAGAAGAGCTCAATGAGTTTGAACTCCTTGAAGTATGGGAGCTCGTACCCCGACCAGACAAAGTTATGGTTATTACTTTGAAGAAGATCTACAAAGTGAAGCTAGACGAACTATGATGTATTCTAAAGAACAAGGCTTGATTAGTGGCTCGTGGTTACCGTCAAGAAGAGGGAATTGATTTTGAAGAGTCTTTTGCTCTGGTTGCAAGATTAGAGGCTATAAGGATTTTTCTCGCGTTTGCCGCTTACATGAACATGGTCGTCTACCAAATGGATGTCAAAACTGCGTTTCTGAATGGTAATTTGCGGGAAGAGGTTTATGCTAGCCACCCGAACGGTTTTGTAGATCCAGATAACCCCAATCACGTGTACAGGCCAAAGAAAGCTCTTTATGGGTTGAAACAAGCTCTACGCACATGGTATGGCATGTTGTCTTTGTTCCTAATATCCCAAGACTTTTCCAAAGGATCAGTGGATCCTACTATGTTCATCCGTAAGGAAGGCAAGGAATTACTACTAGTATAAGTATATGCCGATGATATTATCTTTGCTACATCTATACCTGAACTTTGTGACCTATTTGCTAAAATCATGTGTTCAAAATTTAAGATGTCAATGATGGGCAAAATCTCATTTTTCTTAGGACTGTCAATGATGGGCAAAATCTTTATTTTTCTTTAGAATACTGTTTTTTCAACAATCTCACAAAGGATCTTTTTGTAACAGTCTAAAATATGCCCTAGAATCTTTAAATTTATGACTGTTTTGACTCTTCTGTGACCCTAGTGGATACTCCCCACTGGTGAAGAAATTCAAACTGATGAGGATTTAATGAAAGGAATCCATTGATCCGTCACACTATCAGTGACATGATTTGACACCTCTTTATCTCACAGCCTGTAGACCTGAATTACAATTTGCTATATGCTTGTGCTGCTCGGTATCAGTCTAGGCTACCGAAAAGACTTACATGCAGTCACATAAGGATCCTTTCGGTATCTAAGAGGAATCGTCTTCGGGGAACTATGGTATCGATGGATTCTTCAATTGTACTAACAGAATTGTAGATAGCGAGATCATGATGGTTGTCAAGTTTACACGTCGCTTGCATATCTGGTAGTATGCAGTTTCTGGGAATAGATTGTTAGCTGGTCTTACACAAAAGGAAGAAGAAAAAGCGTTGCGATATCCAGTCGTAAGCTTGAATCTTATTCTTTTGGCTATTGTTGGGATGTTGTGCATCAATTCTTTGGATGAGGATCACAGCCTTATACTGTCTTTGGCTTCGGATTTAATAAATTCCAATGTACTGTGATAACTAAAGCACTCTTACCTTCAAGCATTGCAACAATGTTACTATACATTCCAGGTCGAAGCATTATAAAACATCAGATTTTCACTTTTTTCAAGGTAGCATGTTCGAGATTGGGGTGATTGTACTTTACTTTGGTCTATACGGATGTATCACTGGCGGAAATTATTCAACAAAAGCACCTTGCCAAGAGAAAGATTGAATTTCTTATCTAAAAGCTGGAATTGCTTGGTGTTTTACGAAGGACTCTAAAACCATTTGGCTGATATAGGCTGATGAATAGGTGGTGACTATGCAAACATCCTGTTTCAAATGTATATTTTTTAAACCTTAAAAAAAATAAAAGTTTTTTCATTTTTCAGAAATTTTTATAAAAACAAAATACAAAATAATATTTAAAACCAAAGGAAAAAATTAAAAATGAGGAAAATCATAATTAAGAGGTAATAATTTACATGTCTTTTGAAAATCACGATAACTTTTACGGTCTTAGATGTCACTTCAATTTGATACGAGGGCTGTAATGAAGTTCGTGAGAAGTTCCAAATGTTTTCAAAAAAAACTTGCCAATAATAATGGCTTGCTTATTATTTCGGATAGCTACTCGGTCATAATCTTAATGGCAAGTATTTCAAAAGAAAACTTTACCTCTAACGGGAATTATATCGGGCATGGTCTACTTTATGACCATGCAAAGGCTTGTGTTTACTTTGCAACACAACCCATGCTTCCTATATTATCATGAGTGTACGTGTCAGTGCACTTATGTGTTAAAATAAGAGAAATCTTATTTCATGGTGTTTGATTTTCAAATAATAAAACATTAAGTCATCAAGAAATGCTTTTTTAGGACATTTGAGTTCTCAAACAACGACTACAGCTCTTTAAATAGAAACAGGTCATTGTTTGAGGGGGAGAAAATATCAAATATCTTCTTCATAATAATAATGTTCTTAAAAGGAAAAAGGTTTTAAACAATAACATAATAACATTTTAAGGAAAGTTAATTAAGTTTAGCTTATGTGTGCCTTACATGTTATGTGTTTATGCCTTTAGGAAGTTAAAGTGTGAATTATGTGGTTAGGTATGCTAGTTTAAAACATTAGGGAATTTATGGTGCATTTGTTAAACTTTAGCTGTTAATAAGTCCCTTTAAGTGATAATTAAAAGGGTTTGAGTAAACGTAGGGGGGGGTGAAAGTGACAAAAACCCAAACTAGTTTATTATCTCCGACCAACACCCGTCTCCTTCACACACAACACACCACTTAGAAAATTTTCCCTCCCACACACAACCATTATATATCGTCATCTAGTCTTTCTCTTTTTTCGTCGTTAACAAGCTGAAGGTATATCTAATTAATTTGTTCTAAACTCCAAACATCAACATACCTTGAAGGGAATTGGATTTCTTACATTTTGAACTCGAAAACCCTAATTTTTGAATTAGGGTTTCTTAAAATCAAAAGTGTATAAATCTTCAAATTGATTGAGGGGTTTTGATTGTATTGGAGTGTAGAAGACTTGGTTAATACAGTTTTATGTGTAGTTAACATAGGAATGAGATATGGTTGAATATGTGGTCGAAAAATAGGGTTTATGAGAAATATTGAAAAAAGCTCATGGGTTTTGTGTTAGGGAGTTTAATACCACTTTCTTGAATATGTTTGAATGTTTAAATCTTTCCCTTGGTTGTAATTTATTGAATAAATGTGCTAAAATGTTTAAAGTGCTCGTTTTTTGTGTATGTTCTTGATTTTGTAGCTTAACTGTTGTTGTTAATGTTCCTAAGTGTTGTTCTCATGCTAAACAATGTTATACAAACAAATTTGAATGCTTAAAAACATCTTGAGGGTAAAATTTGTATATGAACCGAACAAATCATTCTGTTAGTTGGAACCGAACAACTAGTTGTAGTAGGAACCGAACAACTTTATTGTTAGAAGGAACCGAACAACTTAGTTTCTTAGAAGGAACCGAACAACTCAGTTTCTTAGAAGGAACCGAACAACTCAGTTTAATGGAAACCGACATGTATACTAAAACCCGAGTTTAACGAAGCGTATGTCGTTCAACGAATTCGACCGTCAGAATTTTTTTTTATAAAATAGCAGTTGTTGTTTGTGAAAGTCGTCATTTAAAATTGTATTTTTAGTAAAATAATTATTTTCGTTCTTAGTAACGAACGGAAATTTAAAATATTTGATTTTTGCGTTTTTCGAGTCTCCGTTAAGTAAAAAAAATTTCACGAATCTCGTTTTTATTTTTTAACTATCGTAAATTAAATTGTTTTTCTGATTTGTGTTATTTTTGTTCCTTGTCATGAGCCGGATTCGTGTTTTAAAATGTACACATTTATATATGTTAGATTTAGGAACCTAAATAAAGTGTGACGGATAATATAATGTCTCGGAAGTTAAATACACGAAGCCACGGTTGTCGGTTATTTTTACACTTATATCAAAGTTTGGTGTGTACCTAAAATCTAATAAGAGAAAAGAGGGGACGACATTTATTGCCTTTAACTAAAATCTTACTAGTGTATATATATATATATATATATATATATATATATATATATATATATATATATATATATATATATATATCTGTGTGTGTGTGTGTGTGTGTGTGTGTGTGTGTGTTACTTCCATATTTTTATAACACAAAACACACACACTTCTATCCCCCTCTTTGTCGGCCGGTAACCACTACCACCGGAAAAGTTTTCCGGTCACCGGAAACTGCCGTGTCGCCGGAAAAAGTCACATGCATTCCGATCAACCTATATTTTACGAATTCCCTCGTCATTTCTTACGCATCTATCCAATAAAATTTCACATACAATGAGTATTTTTCAAGTTAGAGTTTGAGTTTGATTTATAAGATTTCGAGTTGAGGGGTTGTTTAAAATGGTTAGATTAGTGGTATTTCGAAGTGGGTTTTGTTTAAAAGTTGCGTGTTTAGTGTTTTGGGTTCGGTTCGAGTTTCGGTTAAGACAAAAGGAGACGATTTGGATCATTGATTTTGCTTATTATAGCATTGTGAGCATTCTTTTATGTTTTGTTTCATTTATTTTATCGATTTGATTATATGTGATGAGGTCCGACACTTGCGTTGGTTAGAATAGATTGTGAATGGGTTGATTAGTTGACGGAGATAGGTTAACTAGGCGTATTTTGATGTCGTTGTGAGGCGAAAATGAAGTTTCGATAAGTTCTGTAAAAGTTAATTTCGAGCAGAAAGTTTGGCTTAGAAAACGAGGTTCGAAAAATCATAAGAACTGTTTTTTAATGTTGAAATATGATAGAGTTCGTCCTAATGTATGTTTCGGTAATTCAAACGTCCCGTAACTCCTTATAACGAAGAAGTTACGGTGAAAACAAGTTTTGAAAAATTTATAAATTGCAAACATCACTTGGTAATACATACTTTCTGTCTCAGAGTTTTAAACGGCGATTTTGGCACTTTCGAGTCTGTTTCAGCCTTCCGGCGAAGCACGAAAGTTGTCCGGAATGACGTTTTCTATAAAATCTCTTTTTGGTCAAAGTCACGAAAACGTGATATAACGGGTCAAAACCGATGGTCAAACTGCTGCGTTTTTATTAAAAATACAAGTTACAGCAGAATTGAAAAAGGGCGTTTTGATCATTTTCTGTCAAGATTCAGATCTCGGCTAAAACTAAAAAGTTGTCCGGAATATCGTTTCGCATAAAATTACTTCTTTGTCCGAATCGTGAAAATGTGATTTAGCGTGTCGTTTAGAGCGGGTCAGATTTAATTATATACATACATATGTAAAAGTCAAACGAAAAAGTCAAACGTGAGAATAACTTGACATTTATATGTCGAAGGAGTTTGAGTGATAGAAAAATAATATCGAATAGATATTTAGAGATCAACAAATATTTTACGACCATCGGTCGGGTCTAAAAACATAAAGTCTAAATATAGTAACTTTGGATAATACGCGAACGTAACCTTGTTACGGATAATTAGTAACCGGGTTGGATGTCGAAAGTATGACGAAGTAAATAAATATTTTTATAACTATAATTAAGTGTCGAGACTTACTAAATATGGTAAATTTTCGAAAATAGCAACTTTCCTAAAATAGAAAGTTTCTTAAAAGAAAAATTATTCAATTAAGCAATGTATGATGTAAATAAAAGACCGATCGTAACCTAATATCGTGGGGTTTTAGGATCTAAGGCGCAAGTGGATTTCTCATCACATGTATGAATACATATATATACTATATATATGATTTTGCTGATACGATGTACGCATCGTTAATTATACTTTTCGGTATAGTAATCGAGCGATGTAAATTATAGGTCGTGATCGTGTTTATCGACTTTCCGTGGATTGTTTCGATTATTTGATCTTTGGCTTTTGATCAAGGTGAGTTCATAGCCTCGCTTTTAAAGTTTTCAATGTTTTTAACTCCGCGGGGGGGATACATTGCTTGTTTTGTGAAATTAAACGCAAACTGTTTATGATACTTGAACATGATTCATTCACTACTGAGTATATGCCTTTTTGCTGTGTGACCGTTAGTTACCATGTGTTGGTGAACGCCGCTAATTGCATTAAATAGATCTATTAGGTTTTTACAAATGACCCTATCCGGGAGGTTTTAATATCCGTTGTAACCCCCCTGTCAAACGACATTAGTAGTTAGTAATTATGGGAGAAGTGGCATACTTTCTCACGGTCATGATTTCGTCCTACGGGATGAATGTGTTAAGTTTCGACGCACGGGCTCTTTAGTTGGAAATCACTATTTTTATAACTTGACTTACGAGCCAACGTTATACGCTTTGTTGAACCAAATTATGCGTTCTAAATATTATTTGTAAACTCTATGAATTCACTCAACGTTTTGTTGACGTTTTTAAGCATGTATGTTAGGTTAATTGTTGTTGATGGGGCGGATGGACTGGAACGCGGATATCAAGGACATGGCGTCTCGGTGCAGTTTTTTTCATAAAGCATTGATGTAGGATGGTTAAGGGCGCCTAAACGTTTTTAAAATTCGAAGTCGTGTTGTAACTTTTAAAAATAATTTCTATGATGGTATTGGGACCTATATAACTCTGATCATTCTTATAAATTAAATAAAGTTTGTTTTATAAATGTATCTTTGAACGTTTACTGGGACTCGTGTGCATGTATTATGAAGTAGCACCCCAATCGTTGTATTCCGCTGCGTATCGCATTTTAGGGGTGTTACAGAGTGGTACCAGAGCACGAGTTGTAGTGAACTAAGTCGTTTTACAAAACTTGGACTACAACTGTTTTTGAAAAAGTTTCACGAGTCTTTCACCGATGTCCGATATCCGCGCGCGTGTTGTTCCCGATCCTCAGAAGCCTTATGTGGTATATATTTGATTGCATATTATGTGCTTAACAAGTGGTTGACACTTGGTACAAGTAATAATTATATATATGTATATAGATATATATACGGCATCCGTTTTATGGTATACGATTATATATATCTTGATATTCGCTTCTTGCGAAGAGTTTAATTTCTTTAAATATTTCGATGCGATATGATAAAAAACCGCATATCCGAGATGCATCGACTTAAATTAGATGCATCTCTATAATCTTAGATGCATTATAATGCATCATAATGTGTTTTCTAGCTTTTAATTAGATGCATATACGTATTTTAGATGCATTTCATGATTTCTCTTATTTTTTGGTCCTCTACATGTGCCAAAATCATAAAAATCAATTTGCACAATCTACACATCAAATTAACTTTCGAAACTCTATATGGTGCATCTAGATGAATAGAAATGCATCTAATGAAAGTCGTTGCATCTCAAATGTGTGGTTTTAGTCACTTCTCACCACTTTTTATTTTAATTTACTTCTCACTGGATCCCTACTATATAATTATATATATATATATATATATATATATATATTATACGGCATCTGTTCTATGGTATACGATTATATATATCTTGATATTCGCTTCTTGCGAAGAGTTTAATTTCTTTAAACATCTCGATGCGATGTGATAAAATTATTTTGATACATGATAAAAGCATTGTTGCTATATGACTATCATGTCGAACTTTTTCATAAAACTTTACTTTTATTTTTGATTGATGTTGTTCGTCGTAGTTTGTCGGGGATTCATTGGGGTGATTTAATTGTTCGACTTCCGAGTTTGAATTACTTTCTTATTGATTTTGAATCGTATGTTGTTTCATAAATTATCGTTTTGAGATTTTATGGTTGATGGGAGTGCGACATTTATATGTCATCCCATAACCCTTCATTGTTTTGGAAAACGACTATTAACTTATTTTCACGTAACGTGTCGTTTGGAAACGGCTATTTTTGAAACTTTCGAATAAAGTTGGTGAGTTGTGTTTTGATTCTTTCGTGTCGACCTCTACTTAGTAAGTCTTGAGATGTTTGGGTCTGGAAACCCATGAGTTGAGTTTGTTTTGAAAAAGAGTGTTAAGTCATTGGGTATGGCTTTGTATTGGCGTTTGAAGGAAATTAAAATGGTGTTTGATTGGATTTTGAAATGGATTATACGGCAGTTTGTAACCAGCAGGTTGTGGGGTTGATTGTGAATTATTTTTGGTCTTAAGGCACCTAAGAAATCCAATATGGATGTGGGCATATGTCTTAAGTGTATGTGGTTCTTTGGATGGGGTCATATCTCCTCCGGATGAGTGAGATATAGTCATTTTTATAAAACTAGTCAAATCTGGTATACCGTTGGGAAAAGGTGTATAACTCCAAAATTTTTGTGATAACTTTTCAAAAGAAATTTAGGTACCTGTAGAAGACTCTTAGGGCTACCACCTCCAATTGGTTTCACATCAAAAGCATCAATAAATTTTAAATTACGCTCGTTTTCGTAAGCTATAAAAATTTGTCAAAATTTCTTTGGGGACTGCTTTAGGATAGTAGCTTGTTGGGTATGTTTTAAAATATTTTGGTCTATGAAGACATGGGAAATTAGACTAGGAGGTATAGAAACCTCTTAGGTACATGTAGAAATTCAGATGGAGTCATATCGACGCCCGACGAATGAGATATCGCATAAATGGCAAAACTAGTCAAAAATTGAGACCAGAATTTAAAGGAGTAACAATGTTGGATCCCGTAATCACTTCATAACATATATCATACACAAATCAAACTAGAAATTAGAGAGAGAGAGTTGATCTTTTAGAGAGAGAAAGAGGAGAGAGAATTGAGAGAGAATGAGAGAAAAATGGAAAATGAAATAATATTAGAATGATCAACTAACTTTTCCAAAGAGGAAAAGTTACTTATATACCCCGACACATTAAAGTAACGTGCGGGATATTTAACTAGGACTCGGGCTCGGGTTTTGCTTGGGATTAAACCCGAAACATATACAATATTAGATTAACTATCGAGCCTGATTCCCGATATTATCCTATTACAACGTTAACTAATTGAATGACCGAGACTTAAATACATAATGGACGAACTTCATGTTCGACTCAATATTTTGAGGCTAACAATCTCCCCCGAAGTGAGTTCATTGATGACACTCCTTCATGAGATCAATGAGATTGCTTTCGTCGTTAAGCTCATGTGGTCTTGGTCTTTCTCTTTGTTCTTTGTTGTAGGCTTGTTCCTTCATGCTTTGCGATCTTGACTTTGAGCCTTTGTCATTGTCTTTATCGTCTATGCCATCTTGCGATCTTATGTCTTTGACCAACATGCTCATACTTTTGCATTATCTTGAAAGCTTTAAATCAGAGTTAGCGGAAGTCTTTGTCTTTAAATCTTGAGCTTTCATGATAGTTTGTCTTTGTAGAATGAGCATGAATATGTGGTAATGAATCGACTTTGGTTGATTGGGATACCGTCACCACCGTTTTAACCTGCAGGTTTACGTTAGTGATAATCGAGAAAATTGATTTGAAAATCAATCGACGTATTACTTGTAAAAGCATTTTTGTAACACATCGGGAGTTTTAATCTTTTTGTCAATTCATTTACTGGACCAAATCAATATCCAGTTGTCATAAGTTTGATTCATATAGAATCTCGCAAGTCACCTACCAAGAGCTTGTTTGATGCTGGCTCAAGCAGGATTTCCATCTTCATTGTGAATACATTAGTATCACTCGGATGTTCTGGCAAATATCACAATGATATTGCGTAGGACTCTTGATAACAGCTTGTGAACTTGATGATGTTCAATAAGTGTTTGAAATGGAATGTGTCCTAACGAGATTTTTATTGATCTCTTGGCTCTAGACT
>BQNB010213554.1:0-10053 GCA_026074375.1 Tanacetum coccineum
CGGGTTCATGTAATTCCTTCATGACTTAGGAAATAATTACATAAATCATCATAAGTGTGACAAAGCAACAATACTAGGAGAATCAATCTAGGGAGTAATACATGATTAAATAAACACAGTCTTTTATTATATTGTTATCACCACTAGTTTAGTTTATATTTAGTTTAATACCTAAAACCAACCACCTCTCTAATATATGATTTTACCCGCTTTCATAAAACATAAAAACACAAAAAGAATCTTTTCTCGGCCCTTAGAATTCTGTTAGACCGTGATCAAGCCTTCCCAACCTATTCCCTGAGTGAACGATAACAACCCCCCCTCCAAGTCTTGCCTATACTACTACTATAACGATTAGGTGCTCTGCCTAGGGAGTTGTAAAACTTCGTATAGAAGTCCTACAATGACCGCATCAACATCCAAACATTCGATACGTCGTATGCGGTGGTATGGATACGCTTCATCAATGTCTGGGAAGACAAACTCGATAATAAAATGAAAAACAGTCAGGTTGTCTACCGAAAAGTACTTTTCTTTCAGCTAGTCTTTAAGTTAGACTTTTTCCTTCCAGCTTCCTTACACTAACACTCTTCCTCTCATGCTTTCACTCTTGTTATAGATTTGGTGTTTGAGTCCATGATTCTATCATGGACAAACAAACCAAAAATCATCATATCATAATATTCATCAAAAGATAACATGTTTTAAGTTTAGATACATCATGACATGAATAAGATGAATGTACAAAAATAGAAATCAAAAAGTGAGATAATAATCAAAAAAGGGAAAAAGATCAAGGGTTGGGCCGGTCCTCGTCATGTGGGGCTGCCAAAGTGCTGGCCTCTCTAGTCCTCTGTCTAACAATGGGCCTCTGATACGGTACATGGGTCTTAGAATACCTTGTGTAGGTAGCTTTGGCTGAATCTAATAGCTCTGATATACCTCCAGTTGCTTACACGGTGAACCTGGAAAGGTCTCTGGCTATAGCATCCATGACCTTGTGCTACTCCCCTAAGCTAACCTGAATCCCATGGACCTCCTCCTCAAGCCTGGCTAACATCTATGGCATAGTCCTAGCAGTTGGGGGTGGCTGAGGTGCTTGTACGGGTGCCAGAACAGCCTGTTCACCCTCCTCCTCATTAGGAGCACCCTCAATAACCCTTGGGGCACCAGCCACAGCAATAGGCTGTCTCTCTGGTCCTGGGGCTACCCAAGTCTAAACCTCTCCCAATGACTAGCAGATATGCAGCCTCACAAGCTCATCAAGGTCGATCTTACCTAGCTCCCTCACTACCACAGTTGTCCCCTACAGACTCTCCTCGATAAGCAACCTAAAGTAATCTGCTAGTCGGGAAATGAAATGTCCACCAAACATCTGAGCTCCCCGCTTCCTCCCTTTATCATGCCTAAATAAGTAATGGGCAAGAAGGTAGGGGAGGTTTACGACCTCTTGATCCATGCTCTTAAGAAAGTACAAGTCGGTGCGGGTCACCTTCTCCGGTGCCTGCCCTCTTCCTGATATAGTGTGAGTGATCAAAAGGTGACATATTCTCCTCAATGGATCCCTGATCTAAAGATAGGAAGGGGAAGTGCCAAGGATATCCCCAAAAGACGAGATCTCCTCCTAGTAACCACTCGGATCACCCTTAGAGGCGATCATCCTGGAGTTGTCTGCCCAATAAGCTCTAAAACCCTCTATATCAATCTCTGTAGTCGTATGTGTTGATCCCACTTCAATAGATTGAATTCCTTATTCTTGTTTAAGGTTTAGTTATATTAAATAAATCTAACACAACTATAGTAAAAGCTTTGTTTGAATGTATTAAAGATTATGTGGAATCTAATCTTTAATATTAAGAAGAATTATCAATAAAACAGTAATTCTATGAACATACAATTCAACAAATAAGCTCCAATATTATTAATGATAATAATATGAATACTCTCAAAGTATTAAGGTTACAAAGACCTTGAAGCTATAAAAAAGATTGATTTTTGGTTTTGGTACGTATTGGTGCATCAATCTCTATGCCTTAGGACCTCTTTTTATAGACCAGGGAGTCCTACTCGGCTTATAATACATTCCTAAGTATATAAAATATTTTCTATAAATAACTAATACATATCAAGTAAGCAGTACTAACAAACAGTACTAACTTACACTAGCAGTACTAACTTAATACTAGCAATACTAACTACTTAAAATATTTTCTTGAGCAGTATTAACTCTTCAGCAACATTATCTTCAAACAGTCTTTGTACTAGCAGTAGTAACTTTCACTAGCAGCATTAACTTTTGTACCAGCAGTAGTAACTACTTAGTATATTTTCTTTGAAGTTCATGAGCAACACTAACTTCATCAGAGCAGTATTAACATAAACTTGAGCAGCAGTAATTCTAACAGCATCAAGAAGACTTTTAATCCCTACAATCCTCCCTTAAACTTGATATTCTTCTTCAAAATCATCAAGTTTCTTCATTTAAAGCTTCATCAACACCAGGAGGATGCTTCCAAACACTTCTTTACTTCTTAAGCTGTTTCACGATGAATTTAAGAAGCTAATAAGCCATTTCACTTTCATAATCAATTTAAAGCTTCTTTTCCAACATCATTGAAAGTGTAAATGGTATAAGAGGATACTTCTTCTCTACTAACATATAAATATGCACATGTTGCATCCTCAAGGAATGTACTCCATAGGAGTCATATAGCTTCCAATCCAATACTTTGTAATTTTGTTGATTTCTCCATACTGTATCTTCAACATGAGGTTCAAACATTGTTTTTAAATCTCCCAATAATAACAAATCCAAGTCTTCCACTGGTCTTGTTGACTTATATTTAGCTTTTACCAACTTGTACAAATCTTCCAAATCTTCCCTGCTAAAACTTTTAAGCATATGACTAAAGATCATGTACATTTGAGACTTTCCATCAGCTCTCATTATTTGATAATAGATTTTTCTTCCTTCTTTATGAATCTTCCAACCAACAATATTTGGTGACTAACACTAAGAGGTATAGCATCAATTGCTACCTCTTCTTCATCTGGAATGATTTCCAAACACTGTTTAAGCTCTACTGTTTCTTTGTCATCTTCCACCTTTTGCTTCTTTGCATTCTAGCTATTCTCCTGCTCTATTTTCTTTTCCTTCCACCAACTCTGTTCTAAAGTCTTCAAATGTATTTACCCTTTTGAATGCTCTGTCAAACATCTCTTGGATAGAATCAAACCCTTTTGACTTTAAATCTTTGACCTTGTATCCTTCCATGTTCTTTAGGTAAGTACACATTATTTGTCTCTGTTGAGGTTTTGTTGGTGGTTTGTTTCTTCTCTCTTTTGCTCTTTTAGCTGCAAAATGCTTTCTTCTTTTCTCTAAGAGTTAAATAATGTAGCCTTCTCTTCAATAGACAACTATTCTTGTTCTTGTGCTTGCATTCTTTCAGCCAATTGATAATCAACATCAATCTTTGCCTCTATATCATCCCATTCTTTAATCAAAGCAATATTGGCTTCTTTTTCTTTTTCAGCTTTCTCTCTTGCAAGTCTTTCTTCTTCATCAAATTCAGCTTGTAACTTTAAAGCAACTTCTTCATCAAGCCTAGTTTAAACTTTCTTCTTTATAGGCTTCACAGGTTCTTTTATCATTATTCCTTTACCCTTGTCATGTGATTGTTATAAAGAAATTGTTGTTATTGTTGTTGTTGTAGATGGCTCTTGAAAACCAATCCCTTTCACCTTAGGTTTTGAAGTTTTTAATGCTTTAAGTGATTGAGCCAAAGTAATTTCTTCAGTAGTTATTGTAATAGCTATTGCAGCAGTACTAACTTAAGCAGCATCAACTACTTCTTCAACAACATTTTCATTTTGCCCTGCAACAAACACCTCTTCACCATTTAAAAATTTACATCAAACAACTCATTATCAACATTATCTTGAACATTAACCAGGGTGATGTCTTCATCTGCATCAATAGCATTAATCCTCCTATCCTATTTAGATGCATCCTCACCCAATTTTGTATAGTCTCTTCAACTTATGAGTTCTTGAACTTCTTTTCTTTTCAAGCTCTTGACCCTCCTTTTCAAACTATCAATCTCATTCTGTTGAGTGGTCTTTGTCTTTTCTAAATCAAGAACTCTTGTTTGTAAATTGGTACATAGTTCCATCAATTCATTAAGTTTATGTCTATCCTCATCACTTTGAAGTGTGTTACCTCTTGCGAGCAGTGAATCATTAGAATGTTTAGATACATTCTCAAACCCAGTTTGAGCAATAGTATCCCTCATGGTTTCTTGGCACTTGGGACCACCACCTAAAGTATTTCCTAGGGAACTAGATTCATTAGGTGTTGCCTTAGATCGGGTCTTAATTATGTTACCACTGTCCTGATCTGCTTCTAAGCTAGAAGCAGTAGTGGCAGCACTCACCAAACTGTTACCCAACTCCTTATGGACAGCCTTATCTGCAATATTTTCACTAGGATCACTAGGCTGAGGTACCTGAGTGTCCTTTCTTTTAGGCTTCCTAGGTTTTTGTGTCTTTTGAGGTTGAGTATATGATTGAGTAATGGTGGATGTGTGATGGGGATCAATTGGATTGGCTGAACCTTTACCCAATTCTGATTAGTTTTGTACCATCATTGTTGGATATAAATGTGTTACTCTACCAGAAAAACCTTTGCCTACCCTTATCATATTTCCAAATATCTTCTTAGTGTGAGAGGGTGCATTATAAATTCTCTTATGAGTTGGCAGCCCATTAAGTTGTTGATCCAAAAACACTTATACCAACCTTAGATACATCAAAAATTTGCCAGACAAATTATCCAAGTTTCTAATCATACCTTCAAAAATAAACTTTGAAAAGTTGAATTTCTGATTTGTTGGTAAGCAGATAATAGCAGATGTCATAGTGCTACTAAACTCATTCCATGTAGTAGTCTTTGAACTTAGACAATGTAGAATAGTATGAATCAGAAGTTTCTATTGTGGGGAAAAGAATGGCTTATAGAAAGTTAGCTTTTGTAAAATTTTCTCATACCCCATCAGTGTAAGTTGTTCAAAGATGGTAGAATTTGGTAGACAATCAACACCTTCTGCATCTTCTAGTTGAAGATCTCTTTTAACAGTTGATTCAGTAATGATTATCTTCTTCCCATCTACTAGGGCATGCAACTGTACTTCCCCATTGATAGTTTTGGCCTTGACAGTAGACCAGAACTGTTTGATACATGAAATATATATTGTGTTAGGTATCCGTAAACTTTAGATTCGTCATTTCTGTTGGGTTTTGATAATGGATGATAAAATTGAGTTAGGGTTTGTAGTTAGAGAGTATTTGAAAGATTGAAATTGATTAAATGATTGATTGAACCCTTAATCGAAGTATTTATGAAAATACCCTCAACAACATTAACTTTCACCCAACAATAGTAACCCAACAGTAGTAAGTGTATGCCTTGCAGCATTAACTTAGAACCAGCAGTAGTAAGTTATGCCTAGCAGCATTAACTTAGAACTAGCAGTAGTAAGTTATGCCTAGTAGCATTAACTTTGAGTCACCAGCAGTAACTCCAATTCCATTCTAAACAGCTTTTCCATCAACAATTTAACATTTTTCTTTGATATTCCTGCAAAATGTTAGTTCAAAAACCAAGAAAACACAAGCCATAGCAATTTTCACAATTATCACATTATTAATTATACCTAGCAGTATTAAGTATAACTATCAATTGTAACTCAGCAATATTAAGTATAACCAACAGTACTAATTATACTTAACAGCAGAAACTTTTAATGACATGAATAACAGTACTAATTCATACAAAACTTTACAAAAACATAAAGAGATAAAAGACTTTAAAGATTCATCATTCCAATACTAACAATCAAATATTGAAATCTACTTACATCAAAAGCTTTTGTAAGCAAATCTGCAACATTCTTGTAAGTATAGATTTTAACCATTTGAATCAATTTCTTTTCATTGTAATCTCTAATAAAATGATGTCTGGTTCTATTGGCTTTGTTTTTGAATGAAATTACTGGGTTTTTAATTTGATTTTTAATTATGCAAATAGTACTTTTATTGTCAATAAAGATTTTGGTATGCATAAAATTATACCCATAATCAAGTAGTTGATTCTGAATCCAAAGCACTTGTCTACAACAACTTGAAGCAGCCACATACTCAGCTTCTATTGTGGAATTTGCAACCACTGTCTATTTCTTGCACTGCCATGATATTAATCTACATCTAAGAAATTGACAACCTCCTGTTGTAGACTTCCTATCCAAGCTTGCTCCAGCATAATCACTATCAGTGTATGCTACCAAATCAAAAGGAGAATCTTTTGGATACCAAATGCCCAATTTTGGTGGACCTTTTAAGTACCTAAAAATTATTTTCACAGCATGAAGATGTAAAACTTTTGGATTGACTTGGTATCTAGCACAGGCACACACTGCAAACATGATGTCAGGTCTTGAAGATGTAAGATACATCAATGAACCAATCATTGACCTATACATATGAACATCCACTTCTTCACCATCTTCATCCTTGAGCAGAGGCTTTTGAGTTTCCATTGGTGTGCTTGCAGTCTTGACTTCTGTAAACCCAAATTTCTTTAAAATTTCTTCAACATATTTATCTTGACTAATAAATATGCCATCCTTCTTCTGCTTCACTTGTAATCCCAAGAAGAATGTAAGTTCTCCCATAGAACTCATCTGAAATTTCTTATGCATCAACTTCTCAAATGCAATGCATAGCTCCTTCTTTGTTGAACCAAAGATGATATCATCCACATAAACTTGGACCAGCAAAATATCACCTTTGTGCCTTTTGATGAATAAGGTCTTGTCAATTTTCCCTCTTTGAAACCCATTGTCCAATAGATATGTTGACAAGGTTTCATACCAAGCTTTAGGAGCTTGATGTAGTCCATATAGTGCTTTTTCAACCTTGTATACTCTATCAGGAAAGTCTGGATCTTCAAATCCTGGTGGTTGACATACATACATCTGTTCTTCAATCTTACCTCAGAGAAAAGTACTTTTTACATCCATTTGATACACCATAAAATCTTTAAATGAAGCATAAGCTAAAAATAGCCTAATTGCTTCAATTCTTGCAACAGGGGCAAAGACTTCATCATAGTCAATCCCTTCTTCTTGTGTGTACCCTTGAGCAACCAATCTTGCTTTATTTCTTATTACAATTCCCCTTTCATCCTTTTTATTCCTGAAAACCCATTTAGTGCCTATAGCCCTTTTTCCATTTGGTAAATCCACTAAAGTCCAAACTTCTTGTAACTTGAATTGTAGAAGCTCTTCCTGCATAGCCTCTATCCAGCTTGGATCCTTTAATGCATAAATTACCCTTTTGTGTTCTTCCTGTGATAAAAAGCAAGTAAACAAGCTGTTTTGAAGGTCTTTATGGTTTGTTCTGTTTGAATAGTACTAACAAAACCATGTCTTCAAATTGTTTTACATCTTTCTTGTTTTGGAAGCTATTGCAATCTCCGAATCACTTGATCAACATGATGACTTTAGAATTCTTGTAGATGGATTATACTAACTATGATTGTTATATCTAAAATTGTTCATGTTCAGCCTATACACCATCATCTTCATCATTTCTTGAGAAGTCAAATATGTTATAATCTTCCAAAGTAGGCATATTTGGATCAAATGAAAGTTCAATGCTTGTTTTTCTACCAACAGCATTAACTTCATTTGTGCTAGCAACATTAATATTGTTAGTGTTGTTAACATTATCTTCCTTCTCTTGATCATTACATTCATTATCTTTTTTTGGATCTTCATCAACCTTACTTTCCATCATCACCTTTGAAGTTTGGATCCATCATCAATGAGACTCTTTGGATTATGGAAAATATTTAGACCAGCAGTCTATAATGGTAAGCCAATTAAATCCTTTGACAGGTTTCTGTCCTCTTATTCTAGCTTGTCTTGCATTATCACATGGCTTTTGTACTCAAAACTAATAATAACAATGTTCCTCAACAATTGGCTCATAAATTCATTGTTTCTTGTTAGTGCATCAATATCAAATAGCCAAACTGTCCACTACCTACATAATTAGATTACTCATCACTAAACCTAATATGCAAGTTTCTTCCACTATCTTGTTTCTACTATTGAATACTCTAAAGGCTTTACTATTCAAAGTGTATCCAACAAAGAAACCTTCATCATCCTTACCATCAAATTTGCCTTAATTAGTGTTCTATTCTTCCACTCAGCAACTTCATTTTGTTGAGGAGTTCTAGCTACACTAAATTGTCTCAAAATACCCTTTATTTTACAAAGCTGATTCATTTCTTTATTTTTGAACTTAGACCCATTATCATATCTAATCACCTTAACCTTGTGATCTACTAGATTTTCTATACCAGTTATAAAGGATTTAAAAATGCCACTAGTCTCATCCTTAGTAGCTAGAAAGAAAACCTATGTAAACCTACTGTAATCATCTGTGACAACTAGGCAATACATTTTCTTCATAAGGCTTTTTACAAATGTTGGACCAAACAAATCCATTGTAACACCCCAAAAAATGTGTCACAATGGAAATATGACCGGGGGCGTTACTTCATAATACAACAGCACAAGATACAAAAGAACGACCTCTAAATGTGTCGTTTAAAAAGTAATCTCGTTGATTTTTCTTGAAATTGATATAACATTTGTCCCATAATTTCATCACAATGAAAAACTTGAAAGTAATACAACGAGATTTAATCATTTGTATGTAAGTAGAAATCCATGAATGAAATCTTGTCAATTTAGACTCCAACGCACATCAAGTAAGCCAAGCATCTAATTC
Organism: Tanacetum coccineum; assembly: GCA_026074375.1. Classification (NCBI taxonomy): domain Eukaryota; kingdom Viridiplantae; phylum Streptophyta; class Magnoliopsida; order Asterales; family Asteraceae; genus Tanacetum; species Tanacetum coccineum. Next base: position 8,860 of record BQNB010213554.1, read on the forward strand.
ACCTGAGAAAAACATGCTTAAAAGTGTCAACATAAAGTTGGTGAGTTCATAGATTTTTGTATATGTAAATGTTGAAATCAAAAGAATTATAAAGTATGCATGACCATTTCAATCCTTATAATAGTCGCCAAAAATGTAAATGTAAATGTAGAACCGAAAGAGTATAGTGTCTATTGCTTCAACACAATATATTGAAAAGTGTTTAGTAATCAGTGATGTTCAACAAAGTAGTGTGGACCACAAGATTTCCAAAATTTATGTGACTACTATTACATATACAGTATCACATAAAATGTATCTACAGTTGCGCTAAGCTCATGACACCGAAGCTAATTTTTGTAGCATATAATATGCCAAGTGTATTCTGCCCTACCGGTGTCTGACCAAGACACCCAATGAGATTTGACATGATATATATCCATTTATCGGGAGCCCCGTGGGTAGTGAGCACTACTCACCCGGATAGGGATAATTAGTCCCAATAGATCTATTTATAACATTCACGCTTACTTAACCAGTATAGTCGGTCAAGCAATTGATGGTTCATGATAGTTCGGGCAAGAGAGTGGTCTAATCGCTACTTAGGCACACGTAAACAGGAGATGATATCCAAAAACACTTGTGTCCAATGAATAAATAACCATTGTATTCATAAACAACTTTAAATACTTAAATCCATAAGTAGAAAGAGTGTGATATCAATCAAGTAACCGAGTTTGTAATTGGTATGTAAACAATTTTGTAAACGTGTATGTAACCAAGTTATGAAATCAAGTATGCAATCAAGTATGTAAAAGAGATTGTAAATGAATGTGTAAACAAATTGTAATGAGCACGTATTCTCCCCAGATATTTGTAAAGTAATTGTAAAACATGCGAAAAAGGGGCTATAAACTCACCTTGAGTGTAGATGAAACATAGCGCGCAAGTAGCCGAAAAATTAATCTACATGAATTTAGATACAAGTATTATTTGACAGCGTGGCTAGTTACTATACTTATTTATGTATTTATAAGAATTAGCACCTTACGTTTATTTGTTACATGTTTATTTATGTGCTCAGATTTCATAGTCATTAACTTTAACAAGATTAGGGTGTAAGTTTGCCAACTAGCTAAACTTCGAGGTTAATAATAACTTTAATAAAATCTTGAGGGTTGTTTTCAAAAATAATTTAAATGACAACATGGTTTG
>BQNB010213555.1:0-10053 GCA_026074375.1 Tanacetum coccineum
GGAAAGTATTATATGTTGGTGTTCTTTTACCAACTTGGTGAATTTATTTATTATTTCTTTTTATGGACAAATTTTTTTTTTTGATTTTTTTTTTTGTTTTTATATGATAATTATACTAATAAAAGAAAATGAAAAATATTTTTGTATTTTTTATATTTTTATAAAAATAGAAGAAATATTCACAAATTCAAACACAAATTGTCAAACGTTACGATAATCGTTTCACAGCCTCCCCGGCAACGGCGCCAAAAATTGATTCGTATTATAGTATATATATAATACTATTAGGCAAATCCCAACCAATTGCCCTTGACCAAGGCAAAAAGTCAAAATTCACAAATAGAATCAATATATATCCGGAAGTTTGATTTCCCGGGTCGTTATGTCCCAACGAGGTGTGCAATTGAAAATCGAATGACGATTTGATATTTGATGTTTGAATATGACAAGATTATGATTGGTTTTCTATTACTACAAGTAAAAATGCAAAATCAAGCAAAAGAAAACCTAAAACGAAAGTAATTTAACTTAAATCCTAAAACGGTGACGTAAAAACGTGAGCTAAAAACCTAAATTATCTAATTTTAACCCTAATGTAAATTTTTTACTTTAAATGAGCTAAAAATGACTAAATATGAAGAATAAAAAAAACTAGAACAAAAACGGAGGTGTTTTGAGCTAAAAACGAGAAAGAACGAGAACGGGATCGAATCCCGTTCTTTAAAAAATGAAAAGTTGCAAAAATGACCCTATGAAAACACTAATATTTTTCCTAGAAACTATGTAATAAAAGAAAATTTAAAAAAAAAAGATTTATATTTTTCTGATTAATATTTTATTTTTTATGAATTTTTTAAGTTTTTAATGAAAATTAAATCTAAAAAATACTAAACTATTTTTAAAAATTATGAAAAAATTAGGAAAATTAGCTGAGACTAATACTGTCCTAGGAAAAATAAGCTGTCCCCAACAGCTTATCCCAATAAGCTGTTAAAAATCAAAACAGCTTATTGGGCTTAAAGGGGCAAAAAGCCCTTAAGTAATAAATAAAACAACACTCTACCGGATGAGCTATTGTAGCACAGCGGTAGAGTGTTGGGTTATGAAGGGTTGATGAGTGTTGAGGTCTTGGGTTCGAGCCCAGGCTCCCCGGGACTTCCACTATCCCCTTTTATTTTATTTTTTTCAAAAATTCAAAAAGCAAAGTTGTTAATGACTTAAAAATAAGCACTTTTAAAACTTGGAATTTTTCATGAAAGCTTATGAATAAGCTGTAAAACAGCTTAAAACTTGACAGCTTATACTTTTTTTTTGGCTTTTTAAGACTTAAACAAAAGTAAAAAGGGAAATAAGCACTAAACTACTCTAAATAAGCAAACAGAAGCTATTCTAAACCTAATAAGCAAAATGAAACATGAATAAGCTGAAATTAAGCTAAGAAAGACTGAATAAGCAATAAAAGGCTTAAAAACTAAAAAATTCTAAACTAACTAGGCAAATAAGCTAAAATAAGCTACAATAAGCTAAATTTAACTGAAATAAGCATAAACTAACTTAGACTACTCTAATAAGCACAATGGAATGAAAAATAAGCTAAGAAATTCAAATATGCTATCTGACATAGAAAATTTATGCAAAACAGACAAACAGGCCACTTTGGGCTTATTTTTAAGCCACCAGACAGACACTTGAGGCTTTTCAACTTATAAAGTCTAAAAGCTTGACTGAAAATCTATACAAATCAAGAATCAAAAACAATTTTGAAAGAAAAATAAGCTAAAAAAGGGAATGAAAAAGCTAGTTAAGTCTTTTTGATTTTTAAGTTTAACTAACTAAAGGGCTTATTTCTTTTTGGCTTTTTTGGCACAATGAGCAAAAGAAAAGAGCAAATTAGCACACACACATCAATACTCAATTACAATGAATAACTAGGAACAAAAGTGGGCAAATTGGGTAAGCCAACTAAGCCAGGAATTGGCTTATACTCTCAGCAGTACTAACTTTTTGGTTAGTACTGCCTATGAAAAACTTAAGTCTATCTAGGGCTTAAACAAAAATGCTAAAAAGAAACAAGAATAATAATTAAGCAAATGCAGCTACTCTTCCTAAAAAGCACTTAAGAATGAAATTAAGCTAGGAAAACAGACAAGAAAACATTAATAAGCAAATATGAAAAATTAGTTAAATAAAACAGCAAATGGGGCACTTTTGGGCTTAAAATTAAGCAAGTAGATGGATCCTCGTGGAGATCTAAGCTGAAAACAGATGGAGTATTAAGCTCAAGGAACAATTATCAATACTCAAAAAGGAGTTTGATATTCTGGATATGCCAGATTAAGCACAAGTAAAAGCTGTTTCTTCTCCCCTACTAGGGGCGATCATGGTGGCGATTTCCGGCCAACAATAATCCAACGTCGTTCACCAATTTTTCTATTCTGTTCTATCTTCCTTTTCTTGATCTAGTCCTTATTCGTATGTGATCATGATTAGAGATTTCAAAAGGTCATTTCCGCTTAGCTATTCTTCATCAAATCCATAAGATAGTTAATTTAGAATCGAAGGAAAGGTCAAAAGGCTCTAAAATTAAATGGGCGGTAGAAGGAGATGTGAAATTCTGGTTTTTTTTATTGGTATCATAAACAAAAAGGCGTAATATTCAAAAGATTAGGTGGGGTTACTGGTTTTTGATGGTAATTGATGAAACCGAATGATGTAAAGAAAGAGTTCTTCGACATTTTGCCAATCGTTTTTGGTAAGACGGAACAAACCTACTGCTTCTATTAGTACATTGACTTTCCTAATCATGATTTCTCATGAGCAAAGTGATTTAAGGATGAGGAGGTTTCTAATGATGAAAATTAAGAAATCGGTTTTTTGGGAATGTACTTCGGTTACCGACAAAGCCGGTCAGGCAGGATTCACGTTTTGGTTTTTTCAGACAATTTGGCCATTCTTGTGGATTAGGGATGTTTGTGAAGCGGTGAGTATTTTTTTTAAATCTTCTGAATTACCCCAAAGGGTGTAATTCATCTTCATTCGCCTTAATTACTGAAAATTCCGGATGCTAATCTGTTTAGGATTTTAGAACCGATTAGCCTCATGGTAGCATTATATAAATCATTGCTAAGATTTATATAATCGTCTTGGTGATGTTTGGGGGGGATTATTAATCTGGAGGTTCAATCGGGCTTTCATTAAGGATAGGCAAAATTCCTTGATGGGCCTTTTATTTAATGAAGTCATGTCTTGGTGTAGAAGAAGAAAAACAAACTCTTTTCTTTTCAAGTAGTCTTTGGAAAAGCATATGCTTCTGGTAAGTGGCGATTTTATTGATGATGTTTTACGTGCTAGTTTGGGTTTGGGGATAAATGGAGAAAATGGATTCAATGTTGTCTTCATTCTTCGAAAGGCGTTCTCATTATCAATGGCTAGTTCCAACCGACAGAGTTTCAATTGGTAGAGGTCTTAAACTAAGGGGATCCGTTATACCCTTTTTTATTCTTATTAATCATGGAAGTCTCCATATTTCATTTTCAAGATGTGTTTGATGCGGGTTTGTTCCTGGTATCGATGTTGGTGGTCTTGGTTTATCTTTCGCACATGTTATATGAGGATGATTTGCTGATTTTTATAGGTGTAATGGAGCATTGTAATATAACTTCTTTATCTATGTTCTTTGAGGTGTTTTAATATGGTTACCAGGTTTAAAATCAATAAGTGCCAAGCAAATATTGGGCATTTGAAGTTGATAATGGTAAAGTATCTCGTTTTGCGGCGTACCAAATTCGGAGTGTCTTGTCTCTTATAGCTCCTTTTAAATCTTGGTTCTTATGTTTGGCGGGGACATGAATAAAATCATTTGGTAGGAAATTATTGATAGACATTAGATGACTCTATCAAGTGGATGGGGAAGGGAATGAAAATAAAAAAAGGTTATCGATTGGTGGGGGCTATGTTATCAAATCATGGTACTTGGCTCGAGGCCATATTTTTTCACATATTGTAATGTCGATTTGTCAATGTTTAAGTTCCTTGCAGGTGTCATTCAAATTCTGGTATCTCTTCGAAGTAAATTCTTCTATGGTCATGAGAGTTCGGGTAATAAAAGCTTGTGGGTTCATGGAAGAAGGCTCTTGCTCTCTAAAGATAACGCTCGGTCTAGGTATTTTTAGTCTTTATGCGCTTTATATAGGATTGGATATTTAACTGGGTTTGGAGATTTTTAGCCCTTGATCCTCGCTTGGTTCTCGAGTTATCAAGGCTATTCACAGGAGCAATTGGAAGATTTGATGAGATTTCGGGTAAAGGAGCTATTCATGTGGATTAATATTATTAAGAGGTTAGGAGGTTGAGGAAAAGGGTATTAACTGCTTTTGTTAATGAAGAGAAATTGGAATGGTTCCCTTTCCGATCTTTATTCGGGGGATGGACGGTTGAATTGTTTAAGTTAATTGTAGGTGTGATGGGGGCAAGATTATGAACAGATTCTAGAGCGTTATGCTTCTCGAAAACAGTATACAAATTACTGTAGGTCAAAAACTTGGCATCCTAGTCTTTACATTCGTTTCGTAGAACATCCGAGAGGAGGGCTGGAACTCACTCAAGTTGAAGAGTTAGCGAAAGTGATTTAACCTGTGTGCTTATCTCAGTCTCGTGATTCATGGACTTGGACATTGAACAATTATGGTGGTTATACCGTGGATTCGTCATGAAAACATGATAGCTCACGATTTACTTCGAAAGGTGGATCTAACGACTAGGTGCGTGGGATAGATATGTTCCCACAAAGGTACACCTTCGTTGGAAGGTATATGACGAACTCACTTACTCCTACTAGATTGAACATTTCCAGCGTTGGGTATAGACTATGGAGTCTCTCATCTTGTGTGAATTGTGATGCTCGGGATTGAAACCAATGATCATTTGTTCTTCGCTGTGTAACACTGGACCACACCCAAACAAAAAGAAAGTGATTTTCTAAATTAATAAATCGGTGGTGGTGGGACGTTGCCTTTTATGGACTATTAACTCTTACGAGATGGTGTCTTGGATCGATATGTAAAACGCCGAAGAAGAATAAAAGCGATGTTCCATGTAATTTATTTGTGATGTGGTGGCAAATAAGCAAAACTTATACTAACTAGACCTAATAAGCAAATGCAGATTGGAATAAGCAAAAATGAATGAGAATTAAGCTTAGAAAAGCTTAATAAGCTACTGACACAAAAATGGCATGCAAACAGACAAAGGGGCACCTTTGTGCTTATTTTTAAACCCTTTAGACAAAGTCTTGGGCTTATTCACTTACAAAACTAAAAAGCCTAACCAAAAATCTATATAAAACAACAATCAAAAGACATTTTGAAAGTTAAAGAAGCTATAAAAAGCTACTAGAAAAAGCTAGGACAGACAGATTTCTAAAATAACCAAGAGGCACAAAGGGGCTTTTCTTTTTGGCTTTTTAAGTACAATAAGCAAAACAAATGGGAAATAAGCAATCACAGATACAAAATTACACACAATAAGCAACTAAGAGCAAAAGAAAACAATTAAAAACCACCAAATAAGCCAGAAATGGGCTTATGAACTCAGCAGTACTAACTTTAAGAGTTAGTACTGCCAATGAAAAACTTAAGCTGCTAGGGTAATAAAAAGCTAAAACAAATGCAATGTAATTGAAAATAAGCAAACAAGAGGACTTCAGCTAACCTAATAAGCTCTTAAAAGCACAATAGGACAAGGGATTTAAGCACAAAAGCACAATTAAGCAATCTCAGCACCAGGGGAAGTGTTGAGCTAAAAAGCCTAAGAATGGCTTTTCAAGCTTAATTTTAAGCTTTTAAATAGAAACTAAGGACTAGGGGCTTATGTGAGCTTAAAGTATGGCCTAACAGCTATTCAAAATTGTAAAGAAAATGGAGTTTGAAATTCTGGATAAGCCAGAATAAGCACAAGTAAAAGCTGTTTCTTCATTTTTTTTAAACACTTAACTAAATATGCAGATTTTTACCTAAACTCTAAACCATACTATCCCCCTATAATGCACCTTTGCTACAACACTCTAACACTCAATTGAGACTCAAAATGTACAAAATTAAGCCATCAAGCATGGCTTATCCAAATAAGCAGTTTAACTTGGATTTAAAAGTCAAATTTTAAGTAGCACTTAGAAAAACTTGTAAAACTAAGCTTAAGGCTTTCAAACAGCTTATACAAGCTTAAATGAGCTCTTGAATTTGGATTTTTCAAAACCTTAAGGGTTTTTGACAGCAATAAGCCAAAAACTTATGTTGTGCCAAACACCCCTTTAACAATCTAAAATCAAATTTACGGCTTATAACTTGATTTTTAAAACTTAGACTTCAAAGACCAGATGTTCAATGGCTTATTTAGAGCCTGATGAACAAATTTAAACACTTATATAAGCCAGAATTAAGCTAAAACAGCTTATGCATTTTTCAAAGCCATATAAGACAGTTAATAAGAAATATTTGCACAAAAGATTTTTAAACTATACTAAAGCATAAATAAGCATTAAATTTCATATTTAAGCAACAATAAGCAAATACAAACAAGAAATAAGCAGGAATAAGCACTTGAATAGTAAATAAGCTAAAAAATGGAAAAATGAAGACTTACAATGCCCTTGCTTAAACAGGGCAAACAAGCTTATAACTAAGCAATTCTACAAGCTCTAGCTTGTCAAAGACAAGCTAGTAAAGTCCATAAGCCCATCCAAGTTTGGCTTATCATCCAAAAATCAGCTGTGGTATTTTTGAGGGTGAATTCTTTTTGTGAATTTTTTTTGAAGTTTTTAATATATAAATAAAACAGGTTACTTATATGTTTATATAAGAGCTTAATTCAGATTAATGAGGGTTTTTAACAAAGGAACAACAAGGATTTAAGATTTTACTTAAAACTTCAAATTTTCATTAAAACTCAAAACAAAATTACAAGACTTGGAAATTGAAATTGCAATAAGCTGAAAGTTTAACTAAGATAAAAAACTAGATTAAAAGATAAGAGATAGATGAAAGATGCCTTTTATGGCTTACATTTGGTCCTATTTATACTAAAAACTTAAAAGCTTAGGTCTTCAATGTGTGTTTCTTCTGTGAGTGTAAACTGAGTTGTGCTTGTATTGTGAGTGAAATCCCAAAGCAATCTTGGCCATACATCAACATTTGTGTTTCTTCAAATTCATCACAATCGATGGGTTATCATGGAAAGTGTGGGATTTATGCGCCAACTTGGCAATTGCAACATGTGATAGGGTATTAGTGGGTTAAAGGAGAGGGTTTTATCCATTGAATTCATGGGGTTGCAAGGTAAAAATGGGTGAAGAAGACCCGTGAACAGTTGTGGGTTTAAAAGGGCGGGAAAGTTTATTTTTGGGTAACAGGGTAAAACTTTGGGCGATTGGCACATTTAGTCCCTCAATGTTATATGAGCTTTTGCAATAAATGTCTTTGTGGTGATAGAGTTTGTGGAAATGGCAAAAATGGCCCTCCAGGGTGTATAATAGTGTTGCAAAACTCGTCCTTTGGTGTTACAAGTTTAAGGGTTTTGGCAGTTTTGCCCCCTAAACTTGTACTTGGGCCGGGTTGGTAATAAAAGGGTTTTGGGCCTTTGTGGCCCATTTGGTTTTCTTGTAGTGTATAAATGGGCTGACCCGGCCCATTAGATGGGTCGGGGTGGGCCCATTTAATATTTCTTCGATTTTGGCTCGGCTTTGACCATTGACTTTCCTGGGGTTGACTTTTGTTGACTTTTTGAATTTGGCTTCGGTTGACTTAGACTTTTCACGCTCTTCACATTTCGTGCTCGGTTTTTGTCGTTTTGGCTTCTTTTTTTGTCTTTTTCTCGGATATCCGTTTCCTGCACAATGCAAATACAAAACATATAAATACAATGTATTTTTGGTACGTTTTTGGTCATTTAAGCTCGTTTTTAATGGACAAAAGTATGTGTATTTAAACACATACCAAAATCCCCCATACTAAGATATTGCCGTGTCCTCACGCAATGCCACAAGTAAACACTTAAGAAAGCTAAGACTCTCAATCCCCCTCGACTAATAACTTAGAAAAGTAGCTAAGTGTTCGCCAAGGGAAATAAAGAATCAATAGCTTCGACAAGTCCCGTTTTCACTATTTTTTTTAAATATTTACACTAACTACCCCTAATTTTTGTATTTTTTTCATTTTTTTTCTCAATTAACATGTTCGAACTTCCATTATTTTTATAACTTTTCGGGTCACGGAGTAAGAAGCATTTCAATCCTAAAATGCCCAAAACAGGTAAATTCATCATTCCCGACTTTTTACTTGTCCCAACTAAGCTTAAAATGAAATCACCGTTAAATACAAGTAAAAATGCTAATACTACTCATAACTATAACTTGTAAACTTTTCACCCCTTAACATTCATTATTATTTAGGTTAGTGTGCTCAATTCTAAATTAAACTATCAAATGACGATTTAGATAGTTGCATCTTTCACAAGTTGTTTTTTATAAAGCGATATTTCCAAGAATTAGGACTCGAAGGTTAGATCATCCATGTACGCCCATTTTCTCGATGAATCCCAACCGATTATGAAGTCTTTGGGATGCAGTTTTGGTATTTAAGGGGTTTAAGTCCAATAAGCTTATAAGCTTATTTGCTTAATAATAGCTTATTTATAAGCTGTTTCTCTAAAATCTTATTTTTCTTGCATTTACCATAGTTTAAAGTATTTTCAAGTAATTTTCCAAAAAATTTAGTATTAGTTTTCTATTTTTAATTATTTTTCTTAATTAAAACTGTTTTTAATTCATAATAAATTAAATAAAAGTCAAAAAAAATTAATTTTTTTTTCTAAAATTTTCTTTTATCATTTAGGACTCTTAAAAATTAAACTCTTAACACCTGTATTATATATATATATATATATATATATATATTATATATCATAAATATATTATATATATATATATATATATATATATATATTTACACATATATATACATATATATATATATTGACTACGATCAATTTTTGGCGCCGTTGCCAGGGAATCAGCAATAAACCAACTCATGAATAAAATATAATTCCGGAAGTATTGATTTCGAAGGTGACCCCTTCTAGTCTTTTCCCGGGTCGTTTTTGTTCCTGACGAGGTGTGAATTGAACTTCGAGTGACGGTTTGTAAAGAGATTAAGATCTTTGATTTTGTTTCTAATTCTACAAATATAAATGCAAAAACCAAGGCAAAGAAAAAGCAACAATTAAAGCAAACACAAATAAGGGACAAAAAACGTTAACGAGATTTAAATAACTAAACCCCTAACCACTTAGATCTATTCCAAAAACCCTAAAACCCACTTAGATCTATACCAAAAACCCTAACCCTAACCACTTAGATCTATACTAAAAACCCTAAACCTCTAACCACTTAGATCTATACCAAAAACCCTAAACCCCTAACCACTTAGATATATACCAAAAACCTTAAATCCCTTACCACTTATATCTATATTGTTGATAAAATATAATGCCTAAAAACATTAATTATATTTTTTCACATCTTTACGTTTTGACAATCATAAAATATAAAAACGTTCAACGTAAAATTAAATGTAAACAAGTATTTAGTAGTAAATTTTCATTTCAACAATTACATCACTTAAAGGTATCAATAAATAAATGCTTAATGTATTCAAGGAAATTTTTATTCAACTTCAAACTTTTATAAAATGTAGTAAACATGTTTATAAACTTAAAAAACATTTTCTAGATTTAAAAGAAATGTTTTATTCAAAATAAACATTTTAAATTTCAAATTTTCGAACCTAAAACGGCTAGAAAAGGTCCAGTAAACACCTCCCCTGGATAGGACAAAAAAGAGGAGCGTCTGAAAGGGGCGGCCCCTTTAAATACATGGGCGGCCCCCTTAATTATAAAGGGACCGACACTCTATTTAAGGGGTTCGGCCATAGACTCCGCTCCTCCTTCTTGTCCTATAAATACTGGACTATTCCTAAACATTTTTCTCACCTTTTGCACTCA
>BQNB010213562.1:0-10053 GCA_026074375.1 Tanacetum coccineum
TCTCGAATCTGGTCCAAAAATGAAACATTTGTTTCGTGCTTGGTTCAATTTCACTCACTATAGACCGTTAAATAAAAAGGTACTATCTTTTTGTCATTTATCATCGGTTCACCTAAACACTTTTCATCACATTATAACAAAAAATAACAACACATTCTACGCCACCATCTTCTACGATCACATTTTCATCTTTTAAACTAATACTACTACCATTACTATCACCACTACTACTAGAGTTAGGGGTGAGCATCGGTCTAAAACCGGACCGGACCGAGACTGAATTGGTCCAAAATGCCGGACCGAGGACCGGACCAAAATGGTACGGTCCGGTTCGGTCTTCGGTCCGGTCCAGTCCTACAAGGCATAATCCTCGGGTTTTTGGTAAGACCGACCGGACCGGATCGAATACCGAATTGGTCCAAAACGCCGGACCGAGGACCGGACCAAAATACGTTCGGTCCGGTCCAGTCGAACGGTCCGTATGCTCAGCCCAAACTACAATACTACTACACTGAGATGATGGTGGATCATGTAGCAGGAGGAGAGAGAAGAAAATACAAATCATCTAACTACTATAATATACATCGTGTGTAAGTCACGTGGGTGAGATAACGAATAAATTAACGATTATTAAGTTTTTGGACTAAAAGGGAATGAAAGAACTCACCTTGGGGACCATCTTGGCGAAACCCAAGATCTGGGTACCAAAAGTAGAATAGTGAATCACCTTAAAGATTGTTAATACAAAATAAGTGTCGGGTATAGACCTGGGCTCAAATCCTGCGTTGGGTTGGGCTTCCAGATGATTTGAGCGTTGGATTTTGTATTAGAGCAAGAGAAGTGACGATTTCCTGCACAATCAGATAAAGACCGTTAGCCTTATCGTGGGGACGGACCCCACGGTTAGACTCCGGCGTGAAAGTAAGTAAACATGTAGAGAGAGAAAGTATGAGAGTATAGAGTGAGAAAATCGTACTGTTCATTGTGTATTAGGTCCCTATTTATAGGGGTCTAGTATTAGGGTTTCCTAGTATTTCGTAGTGGCCAGAGTGGGTCCCTTGTCGGGCAAGGTCCCGTAATAACCGTGTATACGGACGCGTGTGCTTTCCGTGGACGGAAGTATCCTATAGTTAGGTCCGCGTCCGTTTTGCTGTGTCCGGGCCGTGACCAATGCAGGATTGGGTTTAATTTCGGCCCATGCTAAGTTGGGCCCAAAAGCCCAAGTGATAATGTGGTCCAAGCCCGGAGGCTGGGTATACCTATTATACGTCTTCAAGTCCTTCCAGTCTAGTATGATATTGTCTGCGGATCATGTGCATCATGCAATGCAAATTGTGGGAAAATTACCAACCTTGTCATTAAGACATACAAGTGCTTTAGAAATACCTCCACTACTTATTCCTCCAAATCCACCACCAGCAGCACCGTTACCGAACCCACCTCCATTTCCACCACTACCGCTGCCAGGCTGAGGTATATACCCAAGACCAGTTCCTGAGATTCCAGTTTGTGCTCTCCCTGTACGAAATAAGTAATTCAAACCTCAATGCTCATAGAAACACCAATAATCGTTCTTGTAATTTTTTTTTATCAACATAGCTCTTTTTATAAAAATTGTAACTTGTTTTGCAAATAAAACGATCTTGCTATTAGTCAAATGCACTATATCGCCCTTTCATCAAAAGAATTCTTAGATATCTTCTCGAAAAGAAGTTCTTAGGTTGTACCTAACTCAAAGCCGTAAAGAGAGATATACATCAGCATTAGAGTTAAAAGGGATTGCTTGACAAACATCGAATAAAACATCTTCTAACCAAGATAACGACTTTAACGTATTAGAGTAGTAAGACTGTTGATGTTTTGAGCTCGAATGACATATATATAACTTTTGTTGCATAAGTTTATGTTGTTATAATAATATTGAAATTGATTCAGGAATATGTTTGGTAAACAGAAGAGGTCATTTGGTTGGGATAGAGGAGACTAACAAGAGAGAGTAGTTGAAGGTAGCCACCAACTGTTTAAATTTAGCAGCTCTTTCAAAAATCAAACCTAAATGTACACTTTTTAGTCCTTAAGCTTACACTTTCAGGTATCCCTAGGGCTACAAATGGCTTATAAATATAGACCTAATAGAAGAGCATAATTTTTTAATGCATGTCAAGAACCATGTCGGTGTCGATTTGATGTATCTTGAAAGACCAGAACTCCACAATTTATTTATCAATTGTACGTTTCTACCAAACAAACTGGAATGACCTTGTATCTCTTTTCGTGTGTGCTGTCTTATTAGTTTGGTGCACTTATAACTCAATCATCATGCATACAAGTTTTGGACTTTATAAGTATTGAACATTGTATAAGATACTAGCTAGCTATGAACAATTTAGATGATGGAAAGATGAAATATAACACAAGAGACATCTTCAATTTCATTTCTAAATTGTCATCCTCTACATATTGTTTGAAAATAAATTCTTTGTAAAATTGAAAAATCATTAACATTGTTCAGCAATATACACAATATATTGTAAAAACGAAAATAGATTCTTCTATGTTCAGCAAGCCCCGCTACTCTGCCTAAACATATTCAAATTCATGGATCAAGATACACAATATGAAAAAAGTGAATGTATTGGTAACTAAAACAAAGTTTGAAAGACTTGGAAACTCACATGGTTATCTCGTTTTGATACACAGGCAGGTCGTCTTGGGGGTAAACGTTGATGAGGGGTTTTCTGCAATTCAACATCAAAGTTAACACACGCTACAAAGTGCATAACTTTAGAGTTTAGGTGGTTCAAGCCGAAGACATCCTCATTATTGTTCTTATGGGGCACTTAGCTGGTTAGTTACCTTTATTATAAGACAAAATTAGCTCGATCATTTGTAGATTTTTTATTCACTAATTAAGCCAAACAAGATCAGATCGCCTACTATCTTACAATCCTACAGTGGATTTTTACATCATGACCACGACCCTATGCAAGATCAATATCGTTAGTCATTTAATACCTTTCGGATCTAAGAAAACATTGCATAAACTGACATGGCTCGACCCCTCTAAACCCATGTCTATATGTGTATCCGCCTAACGTGTAAAGTTTAATATGACCATATTCCATATATAATACTGTAGTAACTAAGGTAAAATGGGTTAATGGATATGGTCTTCCGTGTTTAGGTTACCCGCGAAGGGCGAGTCTTTGACCCAAATGTGCACCACGTCGCCACGTTTCTGACCCTTTCTCCCCCCCCCAAGCTCTTGTCCGATGCCTTACACGTACTAGGCCAACATGGTCGCGGTAAGTAACTATGGTATATTCTAGATATAACAACTATGAGTCCCGAGAAACCAAGACTATAAGATTTTTAGAAATGGTAGATTAAACCAGCGAGCTCATATAGTATATAATCACCATTTATGCCTGTAACATAATATGAATCTTCTAACTCGTAATCTGAACTTTACCTTTAATTTTGGTTGCAAGGTCTCGATGGCTGCACTTGATATCTGATTCAATCCTGCATTTTGCTGCTTAGTCATGTGAAGGCACAATCATTAGAAGAATCAAATGTGTGTATTTGGGTTCATCAGTCGTCTGGGCATAATTTTGACCAAGTTAAGGTTTACAAAAAGTCTAAGAATTTTGGAGTATAAAGACACCAACACAAATTTCAATTATAGTCCATTAGACTTTATAAGAAATAAAAGCGATCAAGGCTAAGAACCAAACCTTGCCCAAAGCCCAGTCTGCCGAATCGAAAAAAGCACGCTCATTGTCCTGCCAAGTAACTTGAAACTATAAGATTTTGTTTTTAACAATTTAGCTATAAAGTATAAACAAATCGGTTTACGATATACTTAATCACTGAATGGCAGAATTAACACGATTTTAGTATTAGTCAAAATACACCGAGTTAAATGGGTCGCAGGACAAATTTTGGAAGTATTCAAATACTTACAACCCTCTAATCATTTTAACAATATAAAAAGTATATTACTAGGTATAGCGTTAATAGTAGAATCCACTTGTTTTAACCAAAACCCGTTAATAAGTTCACCAAAAGGATACCATGTTCGGTTTTACATTTCAGTAAATTAAAATATGTTTTTGAGGCTCAGCAAGCAAAAATGGCTAAATAAACCGTTTACATTTGGTTTCAACGAAGGTCCAATCTATAAAAAATGGAACAAATTTAAGAATATATCTTTTGGTGTGTAGGATTTACATGCCTTGGAGATCAAAGGTTTCCTCTTTGGTGCTAGTCCACCATATTTCTGGCTAGTTGCTCCCTAGTTCATGGATATAGATAAGAAATAAAACTTGGTCAGCAAAGAGGACTTTTACAAATCACAAATGGGCTGATATACGTTTAACAACTTAACAAGAATGCATTGTTAAACGATTTTTTAATTAATAGTTACATTTTTAGAAAATTAAATACTAATGAATATTAAGTTAAGTTTGGAAGTCACAAGATCGAAACTTTGAAATGAAAAGGTTATGTATAAACCACATCATGCTTTACAAAAATTTCAAATAAATTAATTTAAAGTTTTCACCTTTTATCAAAAATTTAATCTCTGGATAGCTACACTAACTCAAATTTATTGAAGAATGTAACTTCAATTCTAAAGATTAAAATCTTATTTATCAAAGACACACATTAATATTGCAATAACTACATGCAATTGTCCTTTTTTTTGAAACTTCCTTCCGTTTTTAGGATGGATTTAATTCCACACATAAAGGAATTTGAGGTATTTCATTACATTAATTCCGCCAACCAAACACACTATGGAATTGGAATCAGATTTTGAATTCAAACATTCTGCCAACCAAACACGTTATGGAATTGGAATCAGATTCCAATTCCATCAGAATCCTGAAGATTCCGCGAACCAAACGGGCCTAAATAAACCGTTTACATTTGGTTTCAACGAAGGTCCAATCTATAAAAAATGGAACAAATTTAAGAATATATCTTTTGGTGTGTAGGATTTACATGCCTTGGAGATCAAAGGTTTCCTCTTTGGTGCTAGTCCACCATATTTCTGGCTAGTTGCTCCCTAGTTCATGGATATAGATAAGAAATAAAACTTGGTCAGCAAAGAGGACTTTTACAAATTACAAATGGTCTGATATACGTTTAACAACTTAACAAGAATGCATTGTTAAACGATTTTTTAATTAATAGTTACATTTTTAGAAAATTAAATACTAATGAATATTAAGTTAAGTTTGGAAGTCACAAGATCGAAACTTTGAAATGAAAAGGTTATGTATAAACCACATCATGCTTTACAAAAATTTCAAATAAATTAATTTAAAGTTTTCACCTTTTATCAGAAATTTAATCTCTGGATTACCTGCACTAACTCAAATTTATTGAAGAATTTAACTTCAATTCTAAAGATTAAAATCTTATTTATCAAAGACACACATTACTAATATTGCAATAACTACATGCAATTGTCCTTTTTTTTGAACGAACATGCAATTGTCTTATTGTCATGAATATAAACAAAGCCAAGTTCTAGTTACAAGTGGAACAAAAATTGTTCCAAAAGTCTAATTAAAAGTCGCGCGTTGAAGAATATAAAGTTGTACTGGAAAGAGGTGGAACAACTATAACCAAGAGTGAATTTGGAACCAAGCATTAATGCCAAAATGCACCTTAAAAATTGTTAGGTAAATGTAGGCTTTTATGTCACCATTTGTTTCTTGCTACTAGAATGATGTAGATTGTTTCATTGTTAGATGGATGTGGACATGTTAAATAGTACTCCATCCGTCTCATAATTTTAGTCCAGATTTTCTTTTTTGTTTGTTTAAAATTAATTGTCCACTTATAAAAAATAAATAGGGAATTTATATTAAGTTTACCATATTACTCCCACTTAATGTTATTATTACAAACTTTAAAGAAGTTAGAAATTAATTGGTTAAGGGTAAAACTGTCATTGTGCAAAAAGTAAGAGAGAAAGCTGTAATGATGATGTTTTTTTTAAACTACGTGTTTTTTGTCGGTGGACTATAATTATGAGACGAAGGGAGTAATACAGTAGGTAATTGTTATTTTAAAACACAAACTAACAATAAAACCATAAACAGATATTTCACATACATGTTTTATACACGACTTGAAGTCACAACCGCCACTAAGTTAGAAAGGTTGTCATCTTATCTCAAATATACCTTCGGGCTACAAGCCTCATGGTTATACAAGCAATGGTTTTGTGTGTGCAACTGTGCACAGTGAGAATTCTAGTATCTCTGTAATATATTAATTGATTTATTATCGTCAAAGTCTTGAACTGTAGCCAAGACCAAAAGCAAGACCTAACCAGTTCGATTGACTTAATCAAAAACAGAAATTGAACGGCTCCTATGATAGAATTGCTTACTCACATTTATCTTTTATGTGAGAATGGCTTTTGTTATATATAACAAGTCACCTCCCAGGGAGACTTAAGACTCCATTAAACACATTTATGTGGCTTAATGTAATAAGGAAATGAATTATCTAGAGATGGTGATCTCATGAACAAGTCATTTTCTTTCGAAGGGCCACTTCACGTGACTCTATTCACGAACATCATGACTAACATGTTGCTTTCTATGTTACGAGTATCTATCAGTTATCAATGTTTATGTTGTCGTTCAACCTATTCTCCAATATGAAGTCTACATTGAACCTACACAATAAATATGTGCAAGAAAACCAAACAATTGGTTAAATTCTGGACCATCTAATCATCTTTACTAGTAAGGTCCCTAATTCGGTGGGTGGGGGTGGGGGGTTGGGGTGGGGTGGGGGGGGGGTGGGGGGGGGGGTGGGGGGTGGGGGTTTGTGGTGGGGGGGTTGGGGGGGTGGGGTGAGGGGGTTGGGGGGGTGGGTTGTGGGGGGGGGTTGGGGGGGGGGGGTGGTGGGGGTTTGGGGTGGTGGGTGCGGTGGGGGGTGTGTGGGGGGGTGGGGGGGGGGGGTTGGTTGTGGGGTGGAGGGGGGGGGCGTGTTAGTTTGTGAGTACTTATGATTTTTATTAGTTGTTATTATGGATGGGTGGAGTAGTGGTCGGAGTTTACATTTGTAAGATTTTGTTTTTATGTGGTTTTGGGCTTTTAATGTACTTTATATAATATTTCTTATTATACGCAAAAAATAAATAATTTTATTTTTTTTTATTAAATGGTTTTTTTTTTTTTTTTCTATTTTTTTTTTATTAATAATGTTGTATTTTTATATTATTATTAAATTTATTTTTTTGTTTAATTTTGTATTTTTATTCTGGACTTCTAATCATCTTTTTCTAGTTAGGTCCGCTGAAATTCAAACCCTATTGCACTACGAAAAATAGCGGGACAGTGCGGAAAAAGGGAGTTTTTATGTATTTTTATATGTTGTTTTATTGCCACATGCTAATTTATAGGAAACTTAAAAAGGTATTGCATGCTAATTTATGGAAAATAAAATTGACATTATTATTTGAAGGGGTCAATTTCTTACAAAAATAATGGGCACTACTTATAATTATTTAGTGTTAGTTTTTGTAGCTGTTATTATTCTATAAATTATAATTATCAAATGTTCTGAACGCGGATGGGTACGGTCCTTGAGTTTAACATTGTCTGTTCACATATTATCTTTAGACGAGACAATTAGTCTGGTTAACGTTGACGATTATCAACATAATAGTAAAACTTAATTAGTTACTTAAGTAATACTCCGTATATGCAATTTTAATTGATGTGAAATCAAAACACATCAACCAAAACAGTAAAAGTAACAGCAACTCTAAAATAAAAGTATAGTTATACCTTGTTGTCATTATCATGTCCAGAGTTAATATCCTCGTATTCTGCCATTTAACCTGTTTTTATAACACGTGTAAAAGAATTCTTGATTACAATTCAAATAAAATCATAACTAAAACAAACAAATATTTGAAGGAGACTTTTGACCATGAGTTTGAGTAAAACCTGTTGCTATGAAATTGTGTGAGTAGGAAAGAACAAGAAAGATGTGAAAACTTGTATGGTTGGAAAGATATACAGAAACCAAACTCTTAGGCCTTTATATAGACATGTGCCAAAAGAGAAAGAGCATTTATGCAATTTAAACACCAATGATTTATGCTTAAGAAAGAAAAGATTACCTAATATAATTACAATACACGTACACATGGGTAAATTAATTTGTTTGTATTTAATTACTAATTAGAAATAGGGAATAAGGATACCTTGGAGTAGGAGAAGTGCAGGGAAGCAAGCAAAGGAAGAAAGAAAGAGATAAAAAAGGGAACAAAGTGATGAGAAATGAATGTGTAAGTAAATTGAGAAGTGGTGGGGTTAGGAGGGAATGAGAGGCATGGTTGGTTTGAGTGAAGAGGTGGGATTGGAAGGTTTCATGCATAGAGGTGAGATCATTAAAGAATAATGTCATATCAAAGAACAAAAGAACACATCATAGTCATCCATTTTTCATCAAATAATAAAAAACCTCACTTTCCACCCCTTTTTTAAAAATTAAATATCTTGCAAACGGTAAATCGTCAAACGACAAAAAATACACCATCGCGACGAGAATTAAATCATCTTTCTATAGAGGGGCACGCACCGAGAATTAATATCATCTTTCTATAGAGGGGCATACTTTTATATCTACTTCTTTTCGACGAACCTTATTTTTGATTAAGTTTTTTTTCAGTCACGTCCTGAAAAAATCACATGTGAATTTGTAGCATAATTCACATGCGATTTTCAATAAAAATCACATGTGATTTAGTGAGATACAAAATCACATGTGAATTTTTTCCAACGTAAACTAAAAAAATCATTTTCTATACTTTTGAACGATTTTTTATGTTAACATTTTCTGCGAATAAAAAGTACAACGTAATTTAGATAAAATCACTTGTAATTTGTTGTTATTTAAAAATCACGTGCTATTTCCATAAATCCGCATGAGATTCCAACAAATACCACTAATGAATTTTAAAGTATAAATCACTTGTGCTTTCATAAATTCATAAATCGCACAGATATTGAAAATTTACAAATTTACGTGTTGATTGTTCAGTAAGAAGATCACATGTGATTTTTCGTATCACGTAGATTTTTTTCGAAATCACGTGTGAATTTTCTGGGGTCGAAAATTAAAAAAAAAGTTTTTGTCGAAAGTATATAAAAGTTTGCCCCGTCCCATAAGAAAAGAAATTTAATTATCTCTCGCGATGATTATATAATAAATTTGCGTAAAACGAATAACGTTTGAGAGATTATCTAAATATTTTAAAAAATAGGATTTAAAAGTGGGTTTTTTTTAATTAAATAAACAAATGAATTAAGTGATGAGAAATGAATGTGTAAGTAAATTGAGAAGTGGTGGGGTTAGGAGGGAATGAGAGGCATGGTTGGTTTGAGTGAAGAGGTGGGATCGGAAGGTTTCATACATAATATACTAGGTGGTTTCTTTTGCCGTGCTAAGCACGGCCCATATGAGTTAATATTTACCTTTTTCAACTTTTTTAGTGATCCACATAAGAGAAATTATAATTTGAGACGGATAGAGTATTGTATAAGAAGAAGAATTCACTTTCCCGGTGTACATTTAAAATACCATGTTTATATCAAGAATTCATACACTCACCAACTTTACATCAAATATCATATTTATTGAGTGAAAATATTGTATGTAAACAAACAATAAAAGAAATGTATATTTAAAACCCAAAAGAATAGACAAGATATCTTGCAATATTTTAACACAAACGTTTCCTTTCAATCACTATTTGTTCCTTGCCTGTATGTTTGTACAAAACTACAAACAACTGATACTTCAAAAGTCAAACATAACTTTAAAATTAAATATGTTTATAATAAAATCTTTTGATATCTAGTATCATTTTTATATATCAATATATTAAACAGGGTAAACATGTATAAAAACACAAATATATGTATATGAAATATACTGAACATTCATCGACACCATTACAAATATAACTAAATCCATATACTTGAATCTTCATATAGTGCTCGATAGGAA
>BQNB010213563.1:0-10053 GCA_026074375.1 Tanacetum coccineum
GCTCAAGATCAAAGATCACAAAGCATGAAGGAACAAGCCTACAATGTAGACAGAGACAAAGATCCCAAGAGCTTAACGACAAAAGAAATCTCATTGATCTCATGAAGGAGTGTCACAATGAACTTACTTCGGGGGAGATTGTTAGCCTCAAAATATTGAGTCGAACAATGGAAGTTCGTTCATAATTATTTTAGGTCTCGGTCACTAAATTAATATACGTTGTAATAGGCTAGACGGGTAAACGGGCTCTTATTTGTAATCTAATCGGTCACGTGTATCGGGCGAAAGCCCAAGTAAAACCGAGCCCGGCCCGTAGAATTACTAAAGGCATGCAAGCCTATAAATACACCTCACCAAGGAAGGTGAGGTGGTTGGTTCATTTGTAACATTTCAAGTTAATCATCCAATTCCATTTTTCTCTCTAACTTTCTCTCTCTAGATTCTCTCTCTACATTCTTCCTAATTTTCTTGTTAATCTTATTGAAGTGAAGTGATAAAGGGTTACCGACACTGATTCTATCCCAGAACATTCTGGTGAGAATATTGAAGGTCATTCATCCAGTGATAAATCCCTTTCAGGGAATGAGGATGACATGACTATCCAAGGTGTCTATGATCTTTATCTATCTTTATGTACACAGGTTTCAGATCAAGCCAAGGAAATACAAGCCTTGAAGGATCAGATCACAAAGCTCAAGAAGTAAGCTAAACCTGTCATCAAACACCATAAAGCATATATGAAAAGTGTCTCATTGAAGCAAATATTCCCAAGGAAGAGCTTCTCAAAGAAACATAGGGTGCATAAAGAGTCTGTATCCAAACAAGGGAGGAAGTTTGCTAAAGGTGAATCATCAGTTTAAAGAGATCCTCTGTTTGATGAAATGCCTGAAGATACAGTTGATCACATGGAAACAGAGAATGCTCAGAATGAAGGGAGGACAAGAGAAATGGTGGATGAAGACAAGGAGATTGATTGGAATACACTTAGTACTGAAGATGTACTTAGTACTGACAAGGATGGAGGGAGTTAGTATTGACATGGAGCGAAAGTTAGTATGACAGACCAATAGTTAGTACTAAGGAATTCCAAAAGTTAGTTCTGGACAGGCATATTGAAGGTACGGATGAACAAAGTTGAGGCTAATGAGAGCACAATGAAGGTACAGAAGAGCAAATTATAGGTACTGAAGAGAACTTGAAGGTACTGAAAGTAGCACATGGAAGGTATGTAGGCAAGTGAAAGTACTGATGGGTAATAGAAAGGTACTGAAAGGAAGAAAAATTGTTGCTAAGCAACTCAAAATCCACTCAAACCCCCAACTTCTAAAATATTTGGAGATGATGAAACAATAGCTAAGGTTTCCTAACATGAGTCAAGCCAAAGCAGTTTTAAGAAAAAGGAGAAAGGTGTAGAGTTGAAAGGATGTTGAAAGATACTGATAGACCTAGCTACCTCTAAAGATCACTTCTCACATTGAAAGCCTCTTCCCAGATTGATCAAAAGACAAAGGAAGAAGAATATTGAAGAGAGGATGATCTGAAAGTGAATCTCTTGGTATACCTAAAGCTGAAAAAAAGTTTAACAGCTTGAAAGTGATGAAGAGATGGCTAGGAAAATACAAGAAGAGTGGGAGAAAAAGAGGAAAGAAACAGACATAGCAGAAGAAAAACAAGCTGCAAATGAAGCTCTTATAAGAAAACTTTGATGATATAAAGGCAAGGATTGAGGCAGATAGATTCTTGTGAGAAGCTTCAAGAACAGAAAGAGAGCAATTACAATTGAAGAAAGAGCCAAGTTTCTTCATGAAACAATTGATGCTCATAAGATGATTCCTTGCTCAAACAAAGTAAGAAGTATCAGGAACAGACAACAACCAAGAATCAACTCATAAATCAATTGATGACCTATTAAAGCTTGTAGGAAAACTACAAGCTTGCTGAATTGAAAATCAAGAAGTTTGAGGAAGTACAGTTTGTAATGAGAAGATTAAGAGGTCAGTTGAATATTTTATCTCTATTGGGTCTGCTGAAGATGAAAGATTGATCAAAAGGATGAATGAGAAAGGAGTATATTCTTCTAAGGATAAAATGATCAAGAGGAGTGTAAAGCAGAAAGGTTCAGGAGAGGAAAGCAAAAGATGAGAAGTAAGAAAAAAGAGAAAAATTGGTATTAGGAAAAAGATGAAGTTAAGGAAAGAAGAATATTCAAAACACTTCTGAAGATGATAGTGAACAAAGAGAATGATGACCCTAAGATTGCATTAAACCATAGCTCAAGATATGAGAAAAAGAAGTAAATGGACTATGAGATACTTGACAGAAAATATCCTATCAAAGAATGGAAGACAGAGTGTCTGGAAAACTAAACCACAACTGATCAAGCTGAACACCTGGAGGAGAATTTATCTAAAAATGTGTTGATTAGGAGTATGGACAGAAGAGAATGCTTTAGTACTTTGATGAGTGTCATTGACCATATTTGATAGAGACGATTTGAATGCTGTGTATCAACTGGTAAAAGGACTTTATTTCAAGATGGATACCTGAAGGGTTGACAGAGTATTTGGGGAGATTTGTTGTTATGTTTAACCCAGATGATGAAAAATGATTTTGGAATTATAGAAGGATTGGCATATTGTGAGTTGGAAGCTACATGGTTCTTCAGGAGTACATAACTTAGTCGACTTGAAGACAGAAATAGTCATTCATATGCTTGTAGAGAAGAAGTAACACCTTGCGAAAGGAATTGAAGTACTGACTGCAGTGCTGAAATTGAAGTTAGAGTCTGAAAAGACAGTACTGTGGATTGGAGTTTTGATTAAATTTGTCAAGAAGATACTTGAGATTTCTGATCCTGAAGAGTAAGATTGATGGGTTGAGAAGGGTTTTGAGTGTTGGCTATCCACCACACAACAAATGGTCATCGTTCACACATGCTTAATAGGCATAAGAACTGCTAGTCATAAGCTAACGGCTTATGTAAAGACTTTCTTAAATCTTGTTTATGGTTGACAATTTACCAAAAATTGTTAGTTCTCAACTCACATTGCTTTGTGGTGAAGTGTTGGCTAGTCCATGTTCAAACAGTTCATGGTAAAGGGATAATCTAAATCTGTTAATAGCTGATATTTTGCTAAAAACTATATGGTTTATCAATGCATATGTTATGGCAATGAAGCATTGGCTAATCCAAAAGCAAACGGTATTTGGTAAAGAAAAATCACAAATTCGTTGATGGTTGACAGTTTACCAAAAACTGTATGCGTATTAACTTCACATGTTTTTTTTAAAAATAAAGAGTTAACTATCCCAGAGCAAACGAGCTTCACTAGGTAAAGGAACATCAAATCCGTTAAGCTGGTGTTTGCCAAAAAAACTATAACGCTAACTTAGTTGGATTGTTGCTGAATGATGTTGCTGTGTTGCTAAAGAAGACAAAGTTGCTGAGAAGAAGGATAGAGTTTTAAAGATCAAGAATTGACCGAGTGTTTGGATACATCCGTCTATGAAGAGGAGAAACATGAAGTTAAACAAGTTCTACATTCATGTTTATGGGAGGATTGTTAGGATTTATGTTTTCCTAAGTTAAATACCCGACAGGTACAAATAGTTAGTAATGATAGTTATGTTAGTACCGACAGTACAAATTGTAAGTACTGATCAAATAGTTAGTACTCGTTAGTATATAATAGTTAGTATCGTTTATGAGATATGCATGAGATTATTCTAGGAAAAGTTATGTGTTATCTGTTAGCGATTGTATGCTGTTAGGGTTTTACTTAGTCTATAAAGGGATTCCTCTTGGTATAGTTAGAGAATACGACCTCAAGAAATTTCATAGCAATATAATATCTCAAATAGTTAGTATCTGTAATAGTTCAACGCAGATTAATAGAAGTTATTATTTAGTTCTTACATTGTTTTTCTTAGTACTTGTGTTAAGATTCCGCATTAACACATAGTAGTTCATAATCAGTGTTTCTACTTAGTCAACTGTATTTATACATCTTGGGCTATTCAACCTTTAATAGGCTGCCAGAGATCTATTCGTTTAGGAGACTCACATGCAACTAAATGATTTGATGATTTTATGTACCAAATTGCAAACACGGTTCTTAATTACAAAAAGTAAAGGATGCTCAAGCTAAGAGATGATGCTATGAAGAAAGAGATCCTGAGGTTAGAAAGGGGAAAATGTCAAGACCTACAGGTTGAAAAAGTGACTTAAGCAAAGTTCGGTATGTCTAGGAGGAGTTGAGTCCTCTGAGACCAGAGAGTTTGGGTGCTCCTGAAGTGCACCCAAACAGAGGTGGCGTATTGAGATAATTGATGCTGATGTTGATGTTTATTTGGTTGATGAAACTCAAGAAAGACAAAATGATGATTTAATGTTTAATTCTGAGTTTTGGAGGATTTGTGTGATGCATGTGGAAGCTTAAGTTGGATGGAAATACAGATGAACAGAGTAGAAGCCTGATGATAGTAATAGGTTGGTGAAGCAGTTCTCGGTATGTATGATGATAGTGTTGTTCCTACAATAATGAGGAAATCATCTGGCTCAAACACTTATACAGATTAAAAGCAGCTAGCCTAAAAGTTGATACTATTGCTGCCACAACAGCAACAAACTACAAGACCACAGAGGATTAGAGGGGTGATTGTACAAGAGCCAAGTGAGTTCAGAGGTTCCACAAAGAGACATAACCTTCAAGTTCTAAAGAAAAAGGAAAAGTATTATGATTGAGCCTGAGTTCCTTTGAAGAGAAAAGATCAAATTGTCTTGATGAACAAATTACAAGAGTATTCAAGTTAAGTTGGATGCTGAATTATTAGAAGAGCTATAGCTAGAGGAAACAAGAAGGAGAGCCAACATAAGCATTGATTGAGTCATGGTGTAAATTACATAAGCTATGATAGAGGCTGATGATTGTGGCTGAGAGACTCCAATCAAAAGGAAAGAGTGGAATTGACAGATGAGAAAAAGCAAAACTATTTATGAGAACTGAGGAGAAAAGGAAGAAAGCATTTTGTTGCTCTCAGAGCACAAGGAAAGAGAAACAGGACTCCTTACAAGCATAAAAAAAAGAACTCAAATGTTACTTATCTTAAGCACTTGGGTGGAGTATACATACAAAAACCCTAAGGAAAGAGTTTTGATGAAAGTCAAAGGTTGTTTGACAAGGAAATGAAGAGAGTAACTACCTTTGTAGCTATGGTTCTGAAGTACAGGAAAGCAAAGAAAAGAAGGATGAAGGTAGAGAGGAAAATAAGCTAAAGGTTAGCAGAAAGAATATGCTGGAAGGAAAAGAGCAGTGGAAAGATCAACAGGAAATAGAATCCTCAAAGAAACAAAAAGTAAGGAAGAACAAGTGTAGATGGCAGTTTGAAGTTGATGAAGCTGAGCTAAAGAAGCTTTTGGTGATTAAAAAGGATGAAGATATAGCAATTGATGCTATACCACTTGCTACCAAATTACCAGTGATTATTGATTATAAGCTTCATAAAGAGGGTATGTTGGTACATTATCAGTTGATAAGAGCAGATGGAAGTTCCAAGAGATATTCTTCAATGATAAGGATGCTACAAGGAATAGACAGAGAAGACTTGGAAGCACTTTGGAGGATAGTGAAGGCAAAGTATGGTGATACAAGGCCTGACAATGAGTTTGAAAGAGTGTTGTGGGGAGATTTAAAAGTTATGTTTGAACCAGACAAAAGGAGTGATGTATGGAGAATTTTACAAGGATACAGGGTGACCATTTGGAAGTTGATTGATTCATCTGGAGTTCACTTTGTAAGGTTTGATAATCTTCACATTTTTATGTTGGTTGAAAAGAGATATCCCCTCACACCAATCACCATCACCAATATGTTAAACAAGAAACTTTAAATTGATCATCAAAATAAGATGTGCTATCAACTGCTAAAGTTTATGGTGAAACAGCAAAAAGGTCTATGAAAGGTTTGAATGCATCTTCTTGAAGTATGATGAAGACTTTTAAAGAAGAAACTTGAAGATTCAGGAGATGAACATCAAGTTTAGGGGAGGATTGTTGGGACTTAAAATACTTCATGGATTCTTAGAAGTTAATGCTGCTCAGGTACATAATGGAAATTATGCTAAGTGGTTAGTACTGGTAGTATAATGTTACCACTGCTAGTTACTACTGTTAGTATAATTTAGTACTGATAGCATAAAGTTACTGTTGTTAGTTGAAGTTAAGACTGCTCAGTGTTGAAGACTAAAATATAAGCTAAGTAGTTAGTGCTGCTAGTAGTAAAAGTTAAGACTGCTAGTACAAGTTACTATTGTTAGTATATATTAGTACTGCTAGTACTAATGTTACTACTGCTTATGTTTATTAGTGCTGTTGGTGGAAGGATTACAACTGTTTGAAGACTTTCTACTGTCAAGAGGTTAAAGATGAGTTAAAGAGATAAAGATTGTTTGGAGAACAAGATGTGTGTGAAGATAAGTGTTGAGATATTTATGTACAAGATATACATAATGTATTTATTTAGAAGATTACGTTTATGTTTAGAAAAGATTAAGATATCTTAGGAATGTATTGTAAGCCGACTAGGACTCCTTAGTCTATAAAAGGAGGCTCTAGGGCATTAGTATAGGATATCACAAAAAAACACACAATCACATCATTATCAGTTTTGCATAGAAGTCGATTAAGAGAAAAGCTTCAAGGTTGTAACCCTAGTACTAAGTGAAGAGTACTCGTATTATTGATCTAACAATATTGGAGCATTTGGTTATATCTTTGTTTATTCAATATTATTGTTTCATTGATTTTACTTCTAGAGTATTAAGGTGTAGATTCCGCATACACTTTAATATACATACAAAGTTTCTACAACAAGTTATTTTGGATTTATCCAAGGTAATTTAACCTTAGACAACCTAAGGAATCGATCTAGGTTTGGGATCAACAGAGATCTCAAGTCTATACTAAATGTACAAATCACACAAGGTGACAATGGCATATTCATATCAGAATCAAAATACTTGAGAAGCTGCCTCAAGAGATTTGATCTTGAGAATGCCAAGTCCATTAAGACACCAATATCAACTGATTTGAAACTCACCTTGGATAAGGATGGAGTCTCAGTTGATAGCTCTAAATATAGATGTATGATAAGGTGTTTGCTATATCTCACTGATTACAGACCCGACATCATGTTTAGTGTATCTTTATGTGCACGATTCCAAGACAACCCCAAGGAATCTCACATGGATGTTGTTTTACGGATATTTAGATACATAAAGAGCACTCAATATTTGGGCCTTTGGTACCCAAACGGCTCAGGTATTGAAGTTTGTGTCTACGCCGACTCAGATCACGCAAGAGATTACGTCGATAGAAAAAGTACAAGTGGAGTATGCACCTTAGTTGGTGGATGTCTAACACAATGGTGTTGTAAGAAGCAAACTGCTCTCGCTATATCCATAACTGAAGCCGAGTACGTTGCAGCCGGAAGGGCTTGTCAACAAGCTTTATGGATGAAGCAAGCTATAAAAGACTACGACATTCATTGTGAAGATGTCCTTGTACTTTATGACAACAAAGGTGCAATTGATTTAAGTAAAAATCCCATCCACCACTCTCGAACTAAAAATATCAAAATTCGTCACCATTTGCTTCGAGACAACGTTCAAAAGGGAAATATCCTTATGGAGAAAGTCGCATCTGAAGACAACATCGCCGAAATTCTTACCAAACCTCTGAAACGTGAAACTTTTAACTATCTTAGATTACGACTCGGAATGCTAAAACACGAAGAATAAAGCATTTATTGGTTTTTAAATAAGTTGCTACTCATTACAAGTACGACTTAAATTTTACATTACAAATCTAATTTGTAATTAAAATCTCTAAACCAATTTACAAAGATTAGTTCTTTTGTTAACAATGCAAACCATTCCTTACAAAAATAAACTTTCTTTCTCAAAATTATCCCTTCTCCTATCCAACACAAATAACACTCATCTTCACTCTCATTAGACCACAAGATTATGTTGGGCCCACACAATCTAAACCCATCAAAAATAAAAAACTTAACTCACTCTTACCTTTTCAAAATAAATTTTCTTTCTCTCCCTTCTTCATCCTCTTGTCGACCGGAGACACCAAGGGAAAACCCACATCAATTTATTGTCCTTCTTCTTCTTCCATTTCGCGTTTACTTGGTAAGTCTCGATCACTTATTAATCTATATTTGTTACTTTCTTATCTAATTATATGTATCATTAATTTTGGTCTTCTTGAATTATTAAGATTGAGTCAAAACTAGTTTTAGGCATCCCTAAACACTTTGAATTAAAAAATTGATCAAAATCAAACATGGAAAAGTCTTAAATATAAACGAAACTATGGCGAAATTTTTCCAAATAATTTTAAAATAAAAATAATTTTCAGCTTAAAATGGGGTAAAAGAAGAACAAATTTTTGGGTTAACTAAAAGGCTAATGATTTATTTTTAACTTGTTAATTTTTTACTAGGAAAATGGGTGATCGAAAAACAACCAAGCACAACATGAAATCGTTCCGTGGGTCCAATATTGAAGCCTACAAGAGACTTGTATCCCGAAATTATCCTGAGGGTCGTGAATGTGACAATGACTACATAAATCTCTCTGGACTAAGAGACCCATTCGCCCATGCTCAATGCCTCTCATTTGTTCGAAATCTCCCAAACAAAATCTATCCTCGTCACCTCCAAGAGTTCTTTTCCTTCTATGAATTTGATCAATCCAAGCTTACTCTAAATTTCAAAATGTATGGTCACGACTATACATGGTCGTTAGAAAAGCTTGGAACGGTCCTAAACATATCCTCGCAAGGACGATTGTTTTATTCTGACGCCACTAACACCAATGAATTCACCAAATACAATCGATATGACTCAACCGATCATGCATACATCAATGCATCTGAAATCCAAAACACCATCTTCAAACGTCCTTACCATTGCGATGGAGCACCTTACCATTATTGGAGCACGTCCCACCTTCAAGAGCGGCTAAAGATGTGGGAACTTGTCTTAACCTCCAATGTGTTTGTCCAAATAGGTAGCAAAGGTAATCTCTCTGTCATTGTCGGATACATGCTTTATTGCATTCAAAGCAATATTTCTTTCAACATTGCATACTTCATGGCAAAAAAATGGTGGGCATAAAGACAAATGATAGGTTGATCCCCTATGCTTGATTATTGACACGACTATTCAAGGTTGCCAAGGAGGAACACTTAAATCCGAATCATTTCATCACATGTAAAGGTGTGGATCCAATCTTCTTAACTTTCAATGCTTCTACCTTGGAACTAACCGACATTGAGTATTCGGTGCCAGAACATGAAGCATCATCATCTCGTGGACTACAATTATATCTGGAAGAACGTATTGAATCATAAATCAATGAGTGGTTAGATGAAGATACATGGATTGGAGCCGAAGAAGAAATTAGCTCGGATGAAGTAATTGAAAAGGATGTTGTGGATAAGCTAAGCTTTGAAGATAAGATATCGTACAAGTCATACCTAACAAGCAAACGTCAAGATAGAGAAAGCCACAAAAAATGGAAGTTGTGAAGAATTTCTTGAAGAAATGGGCAACCGCAATGTCTTGTAAAGACATTTAGTAGTTTCATGTTATCTTGTATATGGTTTAAGACGTGGGATCTTCTTAATAACTTGCTTATGTATGTCTTTGAACTTAGTTTGTAATAACTATACCTTATTCTATGTTATGCTTTAAATTATGCATGATCATCTATATAGCCTTGCATGTCTAGTTGTTCATGTTGATATTCAAGTCTCCAAATGGTAAGCTAACCCATATTGGACTTGCACATGTGTATATGTTTGTTGCTTGTATCGTTTTGTGTTTGTTTGTTGCTGGTTGTAGCAAAAAACACTCGAAGGTAATGCTCTTGACCTATGGATCTCCGACTTGGAACAAGGGGGAGAAACGATCTAAGGGGAGCACATTTATTTGTATCTATTCTCTCTTCTGCAAAGATATCAACCTTCCATCTAAAGAC
>BQNB010213567.1:0-10052 GCA_026074375.1 Tanacetum coccineum
TTCACTGCATATG
Organism: Tanacetum coccineum; assembly: GCA_026074375.1. Lineage (NCBI taxonomy): Eukaryota > Viridiplantae > Streptophyta > Magnoliopsida > Asterales > Asteraceae > Tanacetum > Tanacetum coccineum. The sequence continues at coordinate 14 of BQNB010213567.1, forward strand.
TTGCAAGACCTTCAGCTAATTTTTTGTTTATGTATGCAGGTCACAAGCACTGAATATGACAAACACAAGGGTAAAATAACTATTGGCCGCTTACATGCGGGAGTTCTAAATGGATACTTTTTTACTGCAATGACCAAATTCTTGGTTGAGTCGAAAACTAGCGACCTTAATTCAGTTGTGGTATTTGATGCAATAATCATTTGTAACGGTCACAACACTAAACCCAACCTGCCAAAACTTATCTGTTTATTGGGATTTTTTAAAAGAATCACTTTTGAGCAGCAACATGCTGGAACAAAAACTATAGGTAATAACAAAGAGGAAGGAGGGTTCAACAACTCTCTCTTGATGACAATAGTATTGTGAGGCGAGTTAAAAAGGGACATACACGACAGGTGTAAACAATAATCTTTTGCTACATGACAAAGAGCATTCAAAATGCATAAAAAACAACATACATGTGGTATTTCAAAAAGTGAAATTCTTGCAAAAAAAACAGCATACATGTTGTACTTTGTTTCTGCTAGCTCTAGAACATATGTTTTGCAGGGACGCCCCCGCATGACATCATAAAAGCCATCGTAGAGACAATAGTCACAACTATACCGCGCCAGCAGTTCGAAGTGCAGTCAACAAAAAAGGACAGTCCGTCCACTGCAACACCGGCAGAACCAAAAGCATCTTCTACAAAAAGGTCTCTACACAGTCACACAGACCTATCATTAGAAGCAAAAAAAGAGAGACCGAATATCAGTCATTTATGGTAGAACCAATATGGAAGAAAACTATTAGTCTTATGATAAAAGTTAGTTTAAGGCAATATGAAGAAAAGCAATGTGTCGCATTTTGGTGCATGGTTCATGTTAAATCTGAACATGCTCTGCGACGAAGAGCGGGCTTAAAAACTCGTTCATTTAGGATGCACAAACCCAACCACCATATCTAAACAACTCCCTTTTCAGCCACAAAAACATAAAAATAAGCAATCCCAAGCACCCTCATAGAAACAACCCAAAACCATTATGGTTCCTATGAGATATAACCCACCGCCCACTTGTCTCATCCACCAATTAGAATTTAGATAATTTTTTTATTTTAAATGTTATTTCCTACACCTTCTAACACTATCGTCTACTGGTATACATGTGATTTTGTTTCAAAGTTTTCGGATTTAATAATATAGGTTAGATATAAAATAATGTCTATTCCAGTGGCCTGGTTGGCGTGAGAAACAAAGAAAGTTAACTACTTATAATATTGAAATACTAACAAATAAAGTGTTTTAAAAAAATGTATACAAGCTGCAAAATGTATATAAAAAAAGTTGATCGGAACATCTGGGTTACCGGAATCTAGAAATGAAAATGATAATAATACAATTAAGTGGAAAGTTAAGTGAGAAGGTGATAAGAAAGAGAGTGAGTTATAAAAGACAAGGGCATAATTGACATTTTATACATATTATACTTTTATTATAAAAAGACAAAGCATCAAATCAGTTGTACTTTTAATATGAAAAAAAAACACGTGTCGTGCGTTAAATGAGGTAGAACAGGAGAGCGGTAAAGCATGACTATTTTAGAAATTGAATCCACTTTTACCGAAACACGCCAAGTAAATGTACTTCTTGGCTAGAACGAAAATTTTCTCTAAAAATACTCATCAACCAGAAAGAGCATTATGTTTTTTTCAAGCAAGAGACATGACTGCATGAGTCAGAGTTGAAAAGTTTCCAAGACAAGTACTAATGTCTTACATTGCTAAAGTTAGTAAGATAAAGACAAATATTGCCTCCTAAAAAGTATAAAGAAATTCAACCGTTAGACTTGTGAAATATGTTTTTTATTTTTTTTTTCGTGTGTTTTTTTTATGTTTAATAGTGTAAGTTTATTTTTTTCCTGCACGTTACTGTGGGGCGTTAATTTTTCGCGAGTTGTTGCGTGTCATTAATTCTTTTTTTTTCTTTTAATTTTGTGCGAGTTTATTTTGTCAGTCTCATATTTAATAGTGCGGGTTAACTTTTTCAGTATAGTCAATTCGGAAATGTTACCGCGAGTATTTTTTTATCTGAATGCGTCGGTACTTTTGTAACATTTTTTTTCTCCCTATTTTGTGCGGACAAAGTTTTAAAAAAAAAAAACTAATTGGGCCGGCCCAAATTTTTGGGCCTGTTTAAGTCAATTCGGAAATGTTACCACGCATATTTTTTTATCTGAATGCGTCGGTATTTTTGTAACATTTTTTTCCTCCCTATTTTGTGCCAACAAATTTAAAAAAAAAAAACTAATTGGGCCTTTGGGCCTGTTTAAGACAATTCGGAAATGTTACCGCGGATATTTTTTTATCTGAATGCGTCGGTACTTTTGTAACATTTTGCCTCCCTATTTTGTGCCAACAAATTTAAAAAAAAAAAACTAATTGGGCCGGCCAAAATTTTTGGGCTTTTTTGGCCCAGCACTGTAGCACTGTAGCAGTGATACAATGCTTAAAATGAATAGTGCACAGGTCAAAAACGGCGTCGTTTAAATTCTCAAATGTATATCAATTTTTTTATAAAACAAAAAAAAGAAAACTAATTGGGCCGGCCAAAATTTTGGGCTAAATTTTTTGGGTTTTTTTGGCCCAGCACTGTAGCACTGTAGCAGTGCTACAGTGCTTAAAATGAATAGTGCACAGGTAAAAAACGGCGTCGTTTAAATTCTCAAATGTGTAAGATAGTAAATGTCGGCCATACGAGTAACTAAAACATAAAAAATCTAAACTTTATGTCATTAATATATAACACATTTGTGGACAAATCCACTGTCGTTTTGACAGCGGGCCACAATGCTACAGTAAGGGCTCTCATTTTGGGCTAGCCCGATTTTGATTTTTTTTAAAATTTGTATGCACAAAGTAGGAGGGAAAAAAAATTACAAAAGTTTCGATTTATTCAGATAAAAATAATACCCGCGAAAACATCTTCGATACCTAATAACTTTAAAATAATCGATACGGTCACAAACGTACAACCCATTATATTAAAAAAAACCCATATAGCAAAAAAAAAAAAAATAAACATGAGGCCCAACACATAAGCTAACTTTAAAATAATCGATATGGTCACAAACGTACAACCCATTATATTAAAAAAAACCCATATAGCAAAAAAAAAAAACACTTTAAACATGAGGCCCAACACATAAGCCATATAAAAAAAATTATTACTAATATACACATTTGTCGACAAACTAGCCTAAAATTCGCATAAAATGTGGCCCAAAGTAAAAAAAAAAAAAACTAGCCCAAAATTAGCCTGAAATCTGGCCCAAAGTAAAAAAAATACAAAACGGTCCCTCAACTTTTAACTATTTACGATTTTCTTACACAAAAAATCCCGTAAAAAAATTAACAAAAAAAACACGTCAAGTTTTTATTGTTCACAACTTTTTTACATTCATCGGCAAAAAAAAAGATATCGAACCGTCCCAAAAAAAGAAAATATTCGGGAAAAATTAACCCGTCTCAACGCAATTTTTTTTTCCCGAATCGTACAAAAAAAGAAATATCCGGGAAAAAATTAGCCAAATAGCATAAAATCTGGCCCAAAGTAAAAAAAAACGGACTCTCACCTTTTAACTATTTACGATTTTCTTACACAAAAATTCCCGTAAAAAAATTTACAAAACCGTCCCAAAAAAAGAAAATATTCGGGAAAAAATTAGCCCGTCCCAACGCAATTTTTTTCCCCGAATCATACAAAAAAAGAAAATATTAAAAATTAGCCCCGCCATAACGCATCGCCAAAAAAAAAAACCCCCGAAACGTAAAAAAAAATTATTCAGGAAAAAATTAGCCCCGCCGCAATGCGCGAGTTCTTTTGCTTGTTTTAAACATCTGTTCACATGTTTTTGTGCTTATAATATGGGTTTTTTTATAGATTCTGTATATATTTTTATGGTAACGTGTTGGTAGGACGTGAGGTAGTGGCTGTTCTCGGGTTTTGGAATCCCTAAGCGAGCATTGAAAATGAGGCCCTAACGTATACGATAAATGAAAATTTTATTTCTTTTTAAAACATACAAGGAGAACTATATACGCATAATGTTATTTCTTAAGAATTAATAAGAATTAAGATGAGGATCTTCTCATGTTTATTCTCATGTTTATTTTGAACATAAGAGGGTAATGTTAAAATTATGTAAGTGTGTATCTGAATTAGAATATAATAACAAATTTGTATTGGTGACTTATTTTTCTTTTTACCCTCACACAATCTCAACATTACCCTCTCATATTTAAAATGAACATAAAAGGATCCTCATCCTAAGAATTATTGTATTCTGCTAAAAAAAAAGCATTGTTGTAAGAAGTTGTCAGTTTGTTTAACTATTTATTTGATATATTTATACCAAAAAGAGATATAGCTCACTTGGTAAAAGGTAAAAGGTCAAAGTTTTTTAGATAAAACGTTAAAAGTTCGAGTTTCGGCTCCTACCCTACTTAAGTTTGTGCACCATTGGGCCAGGAGAATTGCCGGAACTATTTCTTATGGAGTGAACAATGGCTTGTGACAAAAAACATCCGAGATCAAAGTCTTCCCTCCAATTCACACTTTTCAGGATTTGATATATTTATCATGTCACTATAATTTTATACATCATATATATAGATCTTGGAGCCTTAAATGGTGAGGGCCGTGGGCAGTTTCCTGCTTCGCTCACCAGCGAGCAGAGGCATAGCTACATGAAGGGTTGATGAACGGCGGGACCCTCACCAAAAGAACTGTAGTGCAAACGTTTTAAATATTTGAGATAATTTTGTAGTTGTCCCACCTAGAAATTATAAAAATTGAATGTCAAAATCAATTTTTAGTCGGTTTAAGGACTAGGAAGCCAGTTAGAAAGGTGAAAGAAGCAAAAGAAAGAAAAAACGCCATCGAAGAACATTATGGTAGAGAAATAATAAAGTAAAGTAAATGATTTAGAAAGAGCATACTTTACGAAAAAGAAATAGTAAAACAACTTTTGTTTTGTTTTATAGTGAAATCACGTGTGGTGACAAACACAAAATTGGTGGTCCTTTTTCTAATTTTTCTTTTTATATTTTGCTGTTCTACGTTATCTATTGTTTGTAAACTCAATTTTGTTGAATATAGACGTGTAAATATATTTACTGGGTGGCACGTCAAAATTGACGATGATTATTAGCACAAGAGATATCGTAGATATTATAAGACCCACTTTAAGTCCAAAGCTATGTCGTTGCACTAGTTTTTCGTAGCTTTTATACGGTGTTTATATATTTGAGTATTATTACTTTGTTTTACCTACGTTTTATGCTGGTTAAAAAATTTAATTGGACAAGCTAATTATTTGAATTAGATACACTTAAGTTTAACGATGTTATCGTTGCTTCTTTGTTCCCGAGTGTGAAACGGAAAGAAAAAAAATGAAGAGGATAAAAAAGAAAGAAGAGAAGAAGAGAGAGAAAATTTTGATTTTTTTTTCTCAAGTTGGAAAAAAAAATAAAGAAGTGGAATTAAATTAAGCATAAAATTCCACTTCTCTCTAAATCATCTCAATTTGGGAAGATTAGGAAGGGGAATTTGCATAATTTGCTTCCCTCTTCTCTCTTCTCTTCAAAAAAAGAAGCTCAGGAACATAATTACTTTTCAATTTCCTCTTCACTTTTCTTCTTTTCTTTCCAAATAGAAACTCGGGAACAGAGTGTTACATCAATATAATTGTAAATAGGGATAGGTTATAAAGACACCATCTAAAAAACATTTATACCCTTCCTATTTTTTAGTTTTTTTTTTAAATTTTTTTATTTTATTTTATAATTTTATTTATATTATAAAACTGAGAAGTGGAAAGTGCGAAACAAGAATTATAAAGTTTAACAGGTCAAAAGTATTAAACTGACAAAAAATACGGAACAAAAACTGATAAAAGACTGTGTTCTACTGCTAACTGGGAAGTCAAAAAAGAATGTTTTATACTTTTTAGTATTTTTTAGTACTATTTGGTGGGCCGAAAGGGGTACCAATAGTAGTATCCTTGTAAATATTGGTATTACATCAATGTGCTTCAAACTTTTGTAATACACATCTATGTCCATTTATTATTACTAACTTTACTAAAGTGCAATTACTTTGATACAATCACTACTAAAACTACTCAACACATTCCGTAGAATCCATATGCTGGTAATCATAATGCATAACATGATTTTAGAAGATCAACATATGTCAGGTTTTTGACGGAAACATGTTTTTCCAATCCAGCAAGGTCACTCGCAAACAGCGTGGATCGATCGATTCAAACCCAACGTCGAAAGTCAAAAGAAATTAAGAGACAAAGATACGCATATTAGTCCCAACTAAACATTATGATCTATATTTGTGGCGCGAAGTTGAAGAAGCATCGGAAAGAAGATTAATCCATGGCGACGTTTTTTTTTATTTTTTATTTCGGTATTTTTTTTTAATGTGTGTTTTTTTAAGTATTGTAATGTGTATTTGAATTTAATGAATGAAATGGTTAGTTTGTAAATTAATGGAAATAATTTTTTAGGGGTTTTAGAAATAAATAAAAAAAAAGAGGTGAGTGATGTTATTTGGTGTTATGATTAGAGGAGTGATGTTGGTATTAGTGTTATGCTGATGTGGCGTTGACGTGACAGCAAAAACTTGGTGTTGCCAAGTTATGATACATGAGACTCTAAAGTTAGTAAGATAAAGATAAATATTGGCTCCTAAAAGGTATAAAGAAAGAGCAATGCTATGCAAGGTTGTCAAGATCGGGATCCTACCCAGGATCGTTTTCGTCTTTGCAAGATCAAGATCGTAAGATAGGATCGGGATCGTAAGATCCTACTATAATGTCATTTTCTTAATAGTTTTTCTAATATTATATAAATCTACAAATTATTATATATCATAAACACAAAATTATATAAATGTTTCATAGGAATGTTGTCATAAATTATAATTATAAAATGTTTAAGAAGATTAACTTGTTGTTTTTTTAATATCTAGGAAACACAACCCATAAATTCATAGATTTTATTTCGTGGATCGAGAAAAAATAAGATCGGATCGTAGTAGATCTTAAGATCCTATGGTCAAGATCGGGATCCTATAAGATCCTAAGCAAGCAAAGATCCTACGTAGGACCTGGATCGTTTTTGCTTTGCAGTATCGTAAAATCATAAAATCCTAAGATCAGGATCGGGATCTTAACAACCATGATGCTATGTTCACATGGTATTTATAAAAAAAATCCACGTGCGGAAGCGAAGATAGCATTGCTCATAAAGAAATTCAACCATTAGACTTTGACTAATTGTCTGCATATATGTTCATCAATCATCATCATTAACAACAGCTGATGATCATATGATTATGTCAAATTCCGTTTTTATTCTTCATGTAATCCTTCTTATGAGAATAATAAGCTATGCTGATAATGTTGCATCTGTTGTTGATGAATATAGACGTGATGACTTTCCAACTGATTTTGTTTTTGGTTCAGGAACTTCTGCTTATCAGGTAACAGTTCATCATCTTTACTTGTATATGTTCTAAGTGCATGTAATCAGTTAAAGCTATAGTCTATTTTCAATTTTTTGTATTAAATGGTTTTCGACCTTTTGGCTGACTAATTACCGTCACACGGATCAAAGGGCTTGTGTCTTTATGGTACCCATGTTGTGTGAGAAGCTCTCTAAACCAAATGGTTGTGGGTTCATGTTCTGCTTAGGACATATAAGATAGATTTGCGGTTTATATAATGTGAGATAGTTAGTTGCCGTTCAAAAAAAAGAAAAAAAAAATTACCTTCACACGGACTTAAACCGGGTAAAGCCATCCCCTTAGCGAGGTTGACGTGGCCACTTCAGGGTTGTTTGCAGCTAGCAGGATTTGAACTTGCTACCTCTCACATTTTGGTGATAATAGTCACAAACCTTTTACCAGATTAACTAACTGTGTGCTTTAAGTGATTGTATTCGAATTGGAGCTGACTGTATTTGAGACTCAAAGCTAATTATGTCTATTTCGGGTGCGTTTATTTAACGAACTGTGTGTTTTAGTTGGTGTATTTTATGATTTTAAGCTAAGTGTGCGTGTGAATGTGTGATAAGGTTGAAGGAGCAGCTTTGGAAGATGGAAGGACTTCTAGTAACTGGACAGCCATTCGCTCAATCAGAACCAAACACCCCTTTCTGTCAATCCAAACATGGTTAATACAAACACTTTCTTGGAGAACAGATGGTCAAGGCCAAGTTCAAGCACCTATGGCCTACCTAACATAATCGAACAAGAAAGGATATAGAAGACAGATGTTTTATATGTTAAAGTAATTTTGACTTTTGTTACAAGTGATGAAAAGAATGGCCAAGTTTCTGTCTGCTTAACATCTGCATTGTGTTGAAAGTCTGCTGAGTGCGCCCAGGATCCAACTCTTGATATGCAGATTTTCCATAACGCAAAATTATACAAGTCAAGTCAACCCTTTACCCAAAAAAATGATACAAGTCATCAGGGACTATCATTTATAACTGTTTAAGTCGAAGACCTGATAAAGTTATTTTCATTGCCTAAATAAAATGTATGGTGTAGATGTGATGAGGCGATAGAGTTTATACGTTCATAAGAGGATCATTTTATATGACCCCGATTTCTCAGGCGGTTGCAGTGGAGCAAATGGGGATGTAGCATGTGATGGGTACCATAAATACAAGGTACATACCATGTAGATTACCAAGATGCTACACTTAATCTTTCTGTTAGCATCAGCTCAACTTAAATTACTGATTGTTAATATTTGCTCGACTTTGGCTGTGTTTATATGCTGCAGGATGACATTCAGCTTATGGCAGACACGGGTTTGGAAGCATTTAGATTTTCCATCTCTTGGTCGAGACTGATCCCAAGTATGTTCATTTAAGTGTCTAATTTCAGATATAACAGTAATCTGGTAACTGTACTTATGCATTATCTTATGTGTTGCAGATGGCAGAGGACCCGTCAACGAAAATGGATTACGATTCTACAATAATTTCATCAACGAGCTTGTCAGCCATGGTAAAATATCATCGACTTATTAAGTCAGCTACTGCTGTTTAGTTATCATTTATCAATAAACAAACAATGCCTCAAAAAGGTTGATAAACATCAACTGCTGATTATTTGCAATGGGCTTATGCAGGAATACAGCCACATATTACGTTATATCATCTTGATCTACCACAGATACTTGAAGATGAATATGGAGGATGGCTTAGTAGAAACGCAGTGTACATTTCTAACTAAAACTTTTGGTTCCATAAACATAATACATTAAAAAGTTAAGTATGGTTTACAAATTGTAAATGCAGGAAAGACTATATTGCATATGCTGATGTTTGCTACAGAGAATTTGGTGATAGGGTATTGCATTGGACTACTTTTAATGATGCAAATGTATTTACTTTAGGTGGTTATGATTCGGGTTACACACCTCCTGTTCGTTGTTCTTCTCCTTTTGGGGTAATTAATTGTACGAAAGGTGACTCCACTTATGAACCATACCTTGTAGCTCACCATCTACTTCTTGCACATGCATCAGCTGTAAAACTGTATCGTGAAAAATACAAGGTAAACGTCTGTCTTGTTCATGCTATCGGTTTTAATTTTACCCTTCTCATAGAATATTCACCACTATTTTGTATACTCGATATTGATGATGATGCAGCCCATGCAAGATGGTTTTGTCGGAATTAATCTCTTTGCCTATTGGTTTGAACCTTATACAAATACATTGGAAGACGTCGAAGCTACCCAAAGAGCCAATGACTTCTATTTGGGCTGGTGAGTGATCACAAATGCTAAATGAAGTTTAATTAGAAGCCATTATTTCATAATTTCTGCTTCAGGTTTCTAAATCCCTTGGTGAATGGCGACTATCCCAATATAATGAAGAAGAACGCAGGAAACCGAATACCAAGTTTTACCGAACTTGAATCCGAGATAATCAAGGGTTCATTTGACTTCTTTGGCATAAACCACTATATC
>BQNB010213569.1:0-10052 GCA_026074375.1 Tanacetum coccineum
AGTTGATGTGAATAAGAATTTGTCAAAACCAGTCACTCAATATTATTTGCCTAAGAAAACAGAATCCGCCTTTGCAAAACATGATCACATGGTTCATAATCACTATCTAGATGTAGCTAAGAAAAAGATACAAGAAAGAGATAGGAACTCAACAACTAGTGTGACTCCTACTTATGCGAGAATCCAAACCACTACTGATGATAGGAAACCAAACCCTAGGAGCAACAATCAAACATCTAGGAGTTTGTCTGTATCTAAGAGTAGTCGCGTTACGATAACGGTTGTGCCCAAAGCAGATCACTCTAAGAGTTCTAGTTCTTTTTTAGATTCTAAACAATTTGTTTGTTTTACATGTCATAAGTGTGACTTTAATGCAAATCGTGATGCTTGTATAACAAAACTCCTGAAGGAAGTAAATTCACGTTCTAAGATTCAATTCCATAAGACCAGAAATAGTAACAAACTTGTAGATCAAAAGAGTCATACTCAGAAACCTGGTAGGCAGATCTTTACAGGACATAGGTTTTCTCCTAATAAGACTTCCGTTGTGTATAAGAAAACATCTCCTAGATCTGATCTTAAGTGGAAACCCACTGGTAGAATTTTCAAATATGTTGGTCTTAGGTGGATTCCTACAGGAAAGTTATTTGACTCTTGCACAAGCAAGGTTGACAGTGAACCACCACATGGTTCAAATGTAGATATCCCTAATATTCATGCATATAGGCGATCAATCTGGATGTTAAGTGCAAGGTACATCAATACAATGTTCAGAAGGAACAAAGTCTTGATTTAAGTGCAGGTACCTTATGTAATAGTTAAACAAGGAAAAAATCTCAGAGTATGGTTGATGGAAAAAAGATAATATCTCATAAATAAACCTATTGTCAAAGTGGATTTAACTGATGATGTTATAGAAAAATGATCGTTTGATCACAACCAGATCAAGCCTCGAACCTTATGTTCAAACGACGTCTTGAACATAACGGTTCAAGCCGCGCACCACAGTGTCAACGATGTTCATCAAGCAAGATGAGGAGAGTAAAAAACGGTACACATGAGATGGATTTTGCTTTTGGGTCCTTAGTTTTAGACAAATATTATTGGAGAAAATCAAAATGTTTTCTAAAGTCTTCCGCTGTCCACTATTAATGATGCATCAATAAACGTCAAAACAACAATTGATTAAACTTCATCAACTTCAACTCTAGCTACATCTGTTATGCTATACGATACTGTCGATTTGTAAATTTTTTTTTTCTCTCTTTATTTTTGATTTATAAATTTTTTGAAAAGAAAATACAAAATAGAAAACCAACAAAAAGAATATAGAAAAATATAAAACCTAGAAAAACAAAATATAAAATCAGAAAAATTTCAAAAATACCAAAAAGAATCTTCTCGACATGTCTTTGGAATTACGATTAACATTTACGTACTAGAAATGTTGATTAAACATCGACCACGGGCGTTGTAATATGATATTCGAACAGGAGTTTCAATATGCTTTCAAAAAACATGTCATTTCAAAATTTTCTTAAATGACTTATGTACATTTTAGTGCCCTGAACTCGGTCTCGAATGTTATAGGAAGTGTACGCTTCTGTGCACTTACATCTTAAAATAGTGAGAAAGTTTCTATCTTGTTTTTTAAATCGTGGTAATTAATTGTCTAAAATGATACTTTCTGTCAATCTGTCTAACAATATAATTTGTGGTTTTTTTCATATAAAGTGGTATTTGTTAAAATTGTTTGTTCTTCACTCCCTGCCTAGGATTTTTTTTTTTAAGAATTGTTTAGTTAGTTTGATTGACATTTTTATGGAAATCATATTTCTGGTAGGGGAGCTTTTTAAAACAAAAGCCTTTTAATGTGTTGGATACAAGCATACATAAATGTCAAATTTTATGTATCCAAAACACCTTCTTGTGTAATTAAAAATATGGAAACTTTATAATGTCATTTATTAATATACATTGCTCACTAAGGCAATCTCACTCCGTCTTCAACATTTTGTGGGTGTCATATCAGTTTTAATTCAATGTCAAGTTTTTGTAAATATTGGCTATCCCTTATACTGTTGAAGGGGAGAAATCCGAATAAAATGAATTTATGCAATATCGTTTGTATAATTTTCATTCCCCATGATAAATTTTCGTGTAAATTTTTAATCAATTGGTATTTCAAATACTAAGTGTTTTATTATTTTAAAATAAGGGGAGGAAATGTGATTTAAAATACGTTATACAACGAAATGTGATACTTAAAGACTCTAAGTGCAACTATTTCCTTCATGTGCGAAAACAATTTCGAATCTCGGGAGCACATGTGCTAGGGGGAGTCTTTTGAACAATATCATTGTCAGAAAATGCGTTTTATGGTTCGTCTCTAGCATACCCACAACCTAGTAATTTACACGACGATTCTGAAAGTCTTGAAGCGTGGTTAGGTTAGGTATAAGTCCTACGATCCAACAAAAACCGGAGAGATCTACCCAAGGACACTCCATAGTTAGAAATAGTAGTCCTTAGGTATGAATGGAGAAGAATGTGTATAAGGGAAAAATGCAGACTAAGATTGAGCTAACACTGGAACAATCACAACAAGGTGTTTGTAATGACGTCTTGGTATTCATTGTTGAATGGGTTTGAGTATGAATAAAGATATGTATGGATTAGGTGAAAAAGAAGAAGCCCTCTACATTAACTTAGGCAGGAACACAGCGGTAAATACATTAACTATCACAAAATCACAAGATGATTATTGATATTGAAGCGACATATGGACCCAGTGATGCAATGACACAACCTTCCCAGTCATTCGAGTTTCTCTTAAAAGAAACTTTTCTCATTTGTCTCGGAGATACACACCGTTTATCTATTGACATTCTCACTTCTGAGATTGTTAAATACTTGAATAGGTTGTGCAGTCTGCTCCGCCTCCGAAATTTACCAGAACCAAAAGTGCACAACTCGAGTCTAGAGCCAAGAGAGATCAAAATTATATATCTCATCAGGACAACAATATCAATATTACAATTGTGCAACACCACAATAGTTCACAAGTTGTAACATAGAGTCCTACGCATTATCATTGAGTCTTGCCAAGAACATCTAAGTGATACTCAAGTAAGTATTCACACTGAAGATGGAAATCCTGCTTGATGGCCACCATCATAACAAGCTCTTGGTTGGTGACTTAAGATTCATATGAATCGAGCTTTTTGATAAATGGTCATAATTTTGTCCAGTAATGAATTGAAAGACCTTAATCTGAAAAGATAGTAAACTATCTGATTTCACTCTTACCGTGGTTGTCTGCTTCTGAGACGTTCCGGTAATGATAAATAGCAAGCATGGTGAATCTAATACATTGTGTTAGAAGATCCTACGCTTTTGAGTGGAAATACCTTCAAGGAGATTCTTTGAAATCTACCTGATCACATGGATATGTATTTATACATATTAAAACGGGAAACTGGAGGTTAATGCACCGAATCAAGATGAAATGACAAAGATATATTCATCTTTTATGCTATCTGTCTATTTCAGGTTTAGACACGGTTGTTGCCTGCCTAATTCTAGCGACAGTCGATTAAGAACCACATGCTAATACTCAAGCTTTCAAGTCTAATCCATTCAAAAAACAATAAAGATAGTTGGATTCTAATCTTCACCTTCATCAAAGAGCATCAAAGTCAAAATAAAAATTATTCTATTTGAGGAAGATTGTTTTAAGGGGGGGGGGGGGGGGGAACTTTAATTTGTTAATCCCATATGTCAAACAAGAATGTAAAACGTATGAGCATTAGTTGGTCAAGAGACCAAGTTTGATCAACGGAAGTCAAATCAAGATTGATTCTTGTTCAAGTAGATGATGCAAGATTAACAATCTCAAGAACTCAAAGTCAAAAACATAAAAAGGCTCAAAATCAAGATCACAAAGGCATGAATGGAACAAAGCCTATTACAAACAGGATAAGAACAAAACAAGGCATAAAGTATAAACGGCAAAAATAAAATCATATCTTTAACAGTCAAGGTGTGACAATGATAAATCAAAGCAAACTCCTACAAGAATGTCATCAGTGGTACGAAGGAGTTTGAAGAAAGAGACCTCAACATTGGGGGAGATTGTTAGCCTTAATTATATTAAGTCAATCAAGAAATGTTATAGGTAGTCTAGAGAGTCAATCTAGGTCTGTTATTGTAATATGCTAGTCGGGTTAAACGGGCTTGGATTGTAATCTAATATTGTCGGGTTTTGGGCTCAAGCCCAAGTTATGACCAAGCCTTGACCATTTAGAAGGCCCATACGCACTCACTTAAGGCAATAGGGTTATAAATTATCACTTCACCCCACGTTGGTAGGGTGTTGGTTACATTTATATATCTTGAATCACCAGTTCTCTCCTAATCTAATGCATTCTTTCTTGTTTCTCTCTCATTCTTTATCTCTTTATAGTTTTTTATTATTTTCTAGCATATTGGTAAGATTTCGTGTTGTGTAAAGGATTAATTCAGGGATAACATATGGCATCTGTAATTATTCTGCTTTGGCTACAAAATCAGAAAGAGTTTAACTTTTCAAAAATACATTTTTTGAAGGTAATGATGTAGAAACTTGGATAATGTGTCTAGAAATTTTGATGTATCCAAGGTTCGTACAAGTGTTTTGGATTAACAACTTGATGGGCTGACAAATCAAAGCGACATTTATACTGCACCCTCTCACACTAAGAAGATTTTTAGAAACATGAGAAGGGTAGGTGATTGGTGAGATTTACACTGTATATATAATATATAATAAAATATAAAATATATATTAGTCTAAAAATCAACAAGATCAATGAAACCGAGAAGTAGTATAGAGTGTTCCCGGGTCGTTTATCCCCAACGAGGAGCTCTTCAATCATCTATTATTTCTTGTACGGGAATATCGATACAATCGAAGATTTGAGTTTGAAGGAAGGAATTGATTTGAGAAGGTGGAAAAGTCAAATTAGATGATAACGAACCAAAAACGTTTAACAAAGACCTATAAATTACCGGAATAAAACTAGGGAAAACGAACCCGAATCCCGAACAAAGGGCGGAAAAAACCTAAAATCTTTTAAAAATAACCTACGAAAGAATTTTTACACTTACTAAACTACTTATGGGACAAATAACGAAGAATGAAAAAGACTAGACCAAAAACGGAGTTCGTTTGACCCAAAAAAGGGTAAGACAAAATTCCAGCACCGGACCGTTCTGTAAAAAAGGAAAGTTGCAAAAATGACCCTACGAAAATTTTTGTATTTTTCCTACAAACTAGATGACAAAGAAAATTTTCTAAAAAGCCAAAATTATTTTTTTGAATTTAATTTTTGTATTTTTTATGAATTTTAAAACTTTTAAACGAAAATTAAATCATAAAAAAAATATTAAATATTTCGAAAATTCCGAAAAATTTACAAAAAATCACTAGACACTATGACCAATCCTATTGAAAAATAAATAACACAATGTTTGCTTAAGAAATAAGCACCCGAATAAGCTGTGTACAGCTTATTAGGCATTATTAAAAGCCAAAATGTGTATAAGATTAATGCCATGAGTCTTTAACGAAAAGATCCCATATGGGCGCTGTTGGGTATGGGTTGTATGTTTAAAGGGGGACTTTGTATCGATTGGGTCACGGGTTCGTGTCTTGCTCGCAACCATGAACCAATTGTCTTTCCCTTTTTTTTTTGCGAAAAAACTCAAAGAAGCAAAAGTTGTTTGATCATGGGGCTTAACAACTTTGTTTCTTAAAACTTTTTAAGAAAAAGCTCTAATCTTAGCTTTAAAAAATAAGCTTAAAGGTTTGGGACAGTTTGCTTAAAAAGCTTAAAAAGCAAGAAACAATGCTAAGTCTTTTGGACTCTGTTGTGGTCGTTATAAGCTGGACTTGGCTTGAAAAAGCCAAAAGGTGAGTCTAAACAAACTTAAATAAGATGAAAAGGCTAAGTGTTAACACAAAATAAGCTGGGAAAACGCTTAAGAGTGGACCATAAACTTAATCAACATCTTAAAGCTAACGAAAACTAACTTGTTTGGACAACTTAAGATGGAAAGAGGAAAAATAGCTTTACCAATTACCTATACTACCCTAAAAAGTATTAAGAGCTAAATGAAGCTAAGTGAAACAAAGCTAATTACATAAAAGAATAAAAATAGAGCAGTCCTCCCAACTTTAAGGCATTCAAAAACAGTCCAAAGCCAAGTTTGGGCTTAAAAATAAGCCAACAAATGAGCTTTTCAAAAGCTGAAATTCAAGGTACTTACTAAAGAGCTTATGGGCTCTTTAAATAAGCCAAGTAATTGGGCTTGAGCACTCTTAAAAGCCAAGTAAAAGAGGCTTAAAATCTCCCCTTTGCACCAGGGGAGATTAAAGCTTAAAACTAGGGGCTTATTTGACAGCTTGTTAAAAGCTGTCAAATAAGCTCAATTTAAAAAGATAAGCTAAAACAGATTTAGCATCCTAGCTTATGGACTTATGCACCAAGTTTGACATTCTAAAACTCATAAAAGCTTGCTGAATTTGTTAAATGAAAAAGGGCTTATGGGTCTTTTAAAACTGTTATAAGCAAACTTGGTGGATTTGACTCAAAAAGTCAAATGACACCAAGGGTTTGTTATAACTTGTTTAACACACACAAAACACTTACCTTTTGAACTAACACTCAAAATCCAAGTGCTTAATGATATAAGCACTTGGTGTTTTCTTAAAACACCACAGTCAAAAGAGTGGCTTATAAAAACTTTGAAAAACACAATTTTGAAACTCAAAGACTTTTGAAACAGCTTAAACAAGCTTAAAAGCTTAAACTAAAACTAACCAAAATACCTTAACCCATGCACACAACTTTTTGACCCGTTTTGAGTGTTATACCAAACACCCCTTAAGTTTTTAAAAAGTGACTTAAAATCTTATAAAAACTATTTTAAACTGAAGTTTCTAAAATGCTAACACTACTTAAGCCTTTTAAGACAAATAAAAGATAAAAAGCAAGAAAATAAGCCTTTGAATAAGCTATGAGATATTTAGCTAATAATGACAGTTTTAACTATTTTGCATAAAAATGAAATGAAAACTACTAACAAGCAAACTTACACATGAATTACCACTAATAAGCAAAAAATACAGTGATAAGCTAAAAATAAGCTACATGAGCTTAATGCTACAGTAAATAAGCAAAGTTGAAAGAAATTTTACCTTTGATCCTTTGTTCATAAAGGATTCTTTGAAGCCTAATTAAGCTCTAAATACTACCCTTAGCTTATAAATAAGCTAAACTAAGCCATAACCCAATAAGCCATCCATGGTTGCTTATTCATCCATGCCTCTTTTTTATCCAACAGTAACTTGCTCTTTCACTTTTTTTTTCTTGAGTTTTTCTTGACAGTAGCTAACAACAGGTTTTTAAGATGCTAAAAATTGAGAATTTAAAGGATGAAGAACAAGTTAAACCTTAAAACACAAATAAGAGAAGCTTGCTTAAATTTTCATTTAACCAAAGGAGATTACAAGTACATAAAAACTTTTAATAAAAAAAACTAAGAAATACTTTGTAAAATTACATAAAAACTTCCCCCTTAGCCACAATGGCTTTACAATCTTTATATAAAAAAAAACGACTTGGACTTTGTGTCTTCTCCCTTTGTGCTTTCCTGAAGACACACAAACAAAGGTGTGTTTGTTTTGTGAGTGGTTCACAGCCTCCAATCTTGGCCCTTCAATCCTTCAAAAATCAATCTTGGCCGTTGGGATGATCCTTGAGAAGTGTGGGATTGCCACATTGGCAATCTTACAGCTGGGAAACTTAGTGGAGGGGGGGGAAATGATTATCCATGGGGGAATTGGGTTGCAGGGTAAAAGGAGGGTAGTTAACCCGTGATTTTGGTTGGGAGTTGAAATAGGCGGGAAAACATGTTATGAAAAAGAAAGTGACAGGCGTGGGTTTGGGAATTTGGCAAAGTTGGTCCCTCATGGTGTTAGGTTATATTTCACCGTACGTCCTTGTGGTTAACTAACTTTGAAAACTTGGCAAAAACACCCCCTGAGGGTTATATAACAAATTGCACCACCAGTCCTTGTGTGATACAACTCTTTGGACTTGGCAGTTTGGGCCCTTGGAATATAACTTTGCTCAAATGGCAGTTTGCACCCTTGCCTTTCATTTTCTCTTTTCCTCTTATAAATATAAGTTTAGGGTTTTGGCAATTTCAACCCTAAACTTATATTTCTTTGACTTTTGGCCTCGGGGTTGACTTGGGTTGACTTTGACTTTGACCAGTTGACTTTTCTGTTGACTTTTTGACTTGATTGACTTTTCGGCATTCAATTGGGCTTTGTCTTTCACAGTCTTTTCCATTCCGAGTCCGGTTTTGTCGTTTGGCTTTGTTTTTGTAGTGTCTGGGAAATTTTTGATGTATCCAAGGTTTGTACAAGTGTTTTTGAATCAACAACTTGATGGGCTGCCAACTCATAAGAGAATTTATAATGCACCCTCTCATACTAAGAAGATTTTTGGAAATATGAGAAGGGTAGGAAAAGGTTTTTTTGGTAGAGTAACACCTTTATTTCCAACAATGGAAGTACAAAACCAACAATAATTGGGATAAGGTCAGCAAATCCAACTTATCCACATCACGCAATATCCCCTCGATTACAACAATCATTTACTCAACCTCAAAAGAATCAAAAACTTAGGAAGCCTAAAAGAAAGAACACTCAGGTACCTCAGCCTAGTGGTTCTAGTGAACATGTTGCAGATGAGGATGTCTATAAGGAGTTGGGTGATAGTTTGGTGAGGGCTGCCACTACTGCTTCTAGCTTAGAAGCAGAGCAGGACAGTGGTAACATAACTAAGACCCGATCCAAGGCAACACCTAATGAATCTAGTTCCCTAGGAACTACTTCAGGTGGTGGTCCCAGGTGCCAAGAAACCATAAGGGATACTATTGCTCAAACTAGGTTTGAGAATGTATCTAAACATTCTAATGATTCACTGATCACAAGAGGTAACACACTTCAAAGTGATGAGGGTAGACTTAAACTTAATGAATTGATGGAACTATGTACCAATTTACAAACCAGAGTTCTTGATTTGGAGAAGACAAAGACCACTCAACAGAATGAGATTGATAGTTTGAAAAGGAGGGTCAAGAAGCTTGAAAAGAAAAGAAGTTCAAGAACTCATAAGCTGAAGAGATTATACAAAGTTGGTTTGAGTGCTAGGGTAGAATCCTCTAGTGATGAAGAAAGTTTGGGTGAGGATGCATCTAAACAGGGGAGGAAGATTAATGCTATTGATGCAGATGAAGACATTACCCTGGTAAATGTTTAAGATGATGCTGATAACGAGAGGTTTGATGTGAATATTTTAAATGGTGAGGAGGTGTTTGTTGCAGCGCAAAATGAAAATGTTGTTGAAGAAGTAGTTGATGCTGCTCAAGTTAGTACTGCTACAACAACTGTTACAATAACTACTGAAGAAATTACTTTGGCTCAAGCACTTGAAGCATTAAAAACTTCAAAACCCAAGGTGAAAGGGATTGTTTTTCAAGAGCCATCTACAACAATAACAATAACAATAATTTCTTCACAACAATCACAGGACAATGGTAAAGGAATAATGATAGAAGAACCTCTGAATCCTATGGAGAAGAAAGTTAAAATCATGCTTGATAAAGAAGCTGATTTAAAGTTACAAGCTGAAAAAGAAAAAGAAGCCAATATTGCTTTGATTGAAGAATATGATGATATTCAAGCAAAGATTGATGCTGATCATCAGTTGGCTGAAAGATTGCAATCACAACAACAAGAAGAGTTGCCTGATGTAGAAAAGGCTACATTTTTTCAACAACTCTTAGAGAAAAGAAGAAAGCATTTTGTAGCTAAAAGAGCAGAAGAGAAAAGAAACAAACCACCAATAAAAGCTCAATAGAAAAAGATAATGTGTACTTACCTAAAGAACATGGAAGGATACAAGCTCAAAGATTTGAAGTCAAAAGGGTTTGATTCT
>BQNB010213570.1:0-10052 GCA_026074375.1 Tanacetum coccineum
ATGTTAAAACACTCATCCAAAAGCTAAAAGCTAACATCAACCTTCGGGTGACAAAGGACTTACGAGTTCCTACATAAGTGATTCATAGTTCCTTCTATCCCTATGTGAATATACACTCCTTGATACCAAGTACATTCATTTTTGTTAGTTCCTTTCATCCCTATAGGAATGTCACGATGTTTTATCGTCAAAGCTCACCTCGCACATAATGAGGATCAAACTTTAGTCATTGGTCTTAGGGTAGAAAACCATCATATCATCCTTACTATCTAAGCGTTTGTCGATACTCTTGGTTTTCTAAATAATGGAAAATGTGTCTATAACAAAATTGGTATTTCGTGTCTCTTCGTCAACAAAAACTTTCTTTGTCTTTCGAAAAATCTCGATCACTTACCGGCGTGTAGTGATCTTAAAAATCATCACTCAGAGTCATCCTTAGGTTCCAAATCAAGTCTCACTCACACCCTTACGTTCTCACTTATTTTTCATGTCTAATTTATTTCACAAAAAAATTAATCATGCCTCTATCTTTATTTAGATGGTTAATATCTTTTGTCCACATTTCCGTTACCACCTTTTAGACAACCTCAGACCTCGTCATGTAATTTTGCTATGAACATTCACAATACTCGAGAAGAGCTACATAACTTCATGGATAAAGTTTGTTGTATGCTAATCATCATTTGTCTTGACATTATCAAGCTCATCGCTTTCGTCCTCATTTGTCCTCTTATTTATCTATCTTTCTTTTTCCACACCTTATGTCTGGATGAGCATGGATTAAGTGAGAAAGAAAACACTTTGTACACATAGAGTCTTTACTATTCACACCTTTCTTTTTTAACCACCTTTCACAATACACAAACCTATGCCTAACTTGATGTCCCTCTATAGATCAATAGGTCATCCTCGTATCCTGACACTCATAAGCATCTTCCCCTATCTTGTCAATAGTCAAGTGGATTTCATAATGAAATGCGTCTGATCCTCAAACACAATCCTTACAATCGCTATAATCATAGTCTATCACCACACAACAAATCCCCTCACATACAAATGTTGGTCCTCACATCTCGTAAACGTTTCTTCTCACTTCTGAAAGTCTTCTCACTTCTAATAATCTCACCTCTAATAGTCTTCTCACTTCTAATAGTCTTCTCACCTCTAATGTTTCTTCTCACATCTAAACGTTTTCTCTCACTTCTAAATAGCCTTGTTACTATTAAATTTCCTCCTAGTTTCTTGACAACTTAATTATTTCATCTAAAATATTTAAGTAATTTTAATTTGTGAAATGCAAATTAAAAAGTCACTCCTTTGCAAAATTCGTCACGTAAGAAAACCATATACACCTTGTTTTTAATCCAAACACCCATTTCTCCTCTCTGCTACTGCTATTCAACGAAAAACTCCCAAACCAATGAAATTATCTCCTCACTAACAACCCATATGTCACCACCATGAAAGAACTACCACTTTGTTTCAAATATCCACCTTTGTCTCTCTGTTAAGGATCTTATGCACGAGTCCATTTATAACATTGCTATGTGTGTCTATTGTTAGTGCAAAGTCTTACATTAAACTGAACCTTTGTGTGGATATTATGACTTCGTGATACACTTGTGCCGAGATGTCGTTGACTCAGGTTTTAGTTACTCCTGTGTGATGTGAGTAGGAGTGGGACGCTTGTGTCCTTGGACTACACTGTACCTTGTTCTAGAGATGGTTGATCTGAGGAAGATGCTGGCCTTTCTTGCCAACCTTCGATCAACACCTTCCCTTTTCATTCTCGCTCATCCTTCCCTACCTTTCCATTTTACAGAATCTTTTTCATTCACACCCAGGTGCATATCATTCTCACCTCTATCTCACTTATTTTTCTTACAATATAACTCCTTTCAAGTATATATTTTGACATGTCTTGTCAAAATATTAAATGACATTCTTCTACCTTTAAATGTCATAAAACTCATCTCCTAAGAACACATTTAGAGTATGTCCTCTCAACAAATCATCCCTATCATCAACATTTAGTTCAACCTAAAGTCTTACGATGATGCTTTCCTATAAAACACCCCAAACATGAAAAGCATACATGATGCTTAACAAAGAAACCTTGAGGATTTAGGAATCTCTCAATACAACTCTTGACGAAAGTCTATCCGAATCCAAATGATTGTCTTTAGTAGATAATGATATCATAAGGAACATGTCATTTAAAATATGTTATTACTCCTTATCTAAATGACATCTTGGAAAAAGTCATTCTCATAACAGTGGTGTGTCAATCTATAAATGAATTTCGTTCTCGTTTATTAAAGTTGGTGAGATTGGTTGGACAATTACACCAATGGTTTTTGGTCGAGTCTTAGTGATTAAGCATGTGTCTTGGTCTTTAAGCATGTGTCGGTCATATTTAACCGTTCGTTCTTAAACATTGTCAAGTCTTAGTCCTTATGCATACGTCTTGATTCTTTTCATTTTATCATTTAGGTTGTTGTTATTAAAACAATGATTGCATGTGTCTAGTTTCAAATTTTCCTTGAAAGTGTTAAACATTAGTATACTCATGTCTTGTTCCCTGCTAATGTCTTGCTATCTATATAGCCACCATCATAATTATATATGTGCACTTGTCTACTAACTTTGTTTTGTAGCACGCTTTCGTAGCACGATTCCTTCGTACCCCAAACAAGGGGGAGCATTTGCAAATGTCAAACTTATTACATTTGCAATCATTAACGCATCCACACACCTCTTGCTATGTGTATTCCACCCTATAATAATGATTCTATTCTTTTATATATTTTATTATACGAAACTAACCCTTAAAGTAGGTTAAGCGTTTGTAACAAATTTGATCCATAGATCTGCTAAAGTCTATACTATAAATGTTATAATCATGGGGATGCAATGAGCTAGAGGGAGCTTGAAGGTATTTGGGTACATAGCTTGGAGTTGTTTAAACCGTGATGTTTGGAGCAAGACTTCACTGGGATGATGCAAGCTCGCCTATTTACAACGGAATGGGTTGTAGAAATGAGGATACGAGAGTATAGTAGAGAACTCATCTATTCGCAAAGAACGCTCGGGGTGCCCATCTTTTTGCTTCGACAAAAGGGGGAGAAGGAGTGTAAACGAGTAACTTTTACACTTTACTATGAGTTACAGTTTACATATTTTGTCATCATCAAAAAGGGGGAGATTGGTAGTGCAAACATTACGGTATGTAATCTATATAGTCTCTTTGTGTTTTGGTGATGACAAACGTGTAACTTGTAATAGATAACGTAAAGTGCGCAAGTTACTCGTAATCACAAATCATCAATGCATTCATGCGTCAACATCTCTCGACGTGTCAAGTTTGCTTCAACAGAGATATAATTTTGCACCAGACATAAATTACTAAAGGTGTGAACAAACAAACTTTAAACTTGTTGGATGATTAAGGAAATAAGTTTTTGTCTTAAACTTTACATTTTTACAAATGAGACAAAACCTTTTTACAAAAATAAATTAGACAAAATATTTTTGTAATTAAAAGAGATGTTTTATTAAATATATAAATTTGAAATCTGGTTTTCCCCCCTAAAAAGATACCACCTAAACCAGAATACACTTTCCTACTAAAAGACAAGAATAAGAGCATCCTACGCCGGACGATCCCCTTATAGGTGTGCCGATCCCCAATATATCTGGGACCGGCAAATACATCTGGGACTGCCCAGGTTTTAGACGCTTCTCAGCTTACCTATAAATAGTAGACTGTTCCCAAATTATTTCTACACCCTTTGCACACACTTCTTTCTGTTCTAAATCCCTTTCTATATCTTCCTTTCTTTGATCATTTAAACTTGTTTAATTGTGTTTAAATGTGATCCAATCAACCTTCTTTCCTCAATTGCAATAGAAGAAAACACGTTATCATTAGGATACGAAGTGTTATAATTTAGTGAGTCGTTCCGTAACATTGGTTACGATCTTCATGTATATCCGATCTATTTATTTTTGGGTAAAGGGTTACCCCGGTAAAGTATATTAAGACCAAAAAAAGTTAAGTACAAATGGAATGTGGCTGAAGTACCACATTAACCTCAAGCTAATAGCTTGAAAAACTCCTAAACCTAGTGTTTATGACATGCCATAAACACTTACAACTCTAGTAACAACTAAACAATTGAAAACTAGAAACAAACTATGCATCCAAGAGAGCTAACCAGCAGCAACCGAGAAGGTAGACGAACTTTCACCCTTTTTGGTACTATTAAGTAAGTTAGCCGATTCATCGTACACGTTTTCAATATCTTCCTTGCTTTCATCGTATAATGCAACATAAGAATTAGACATAGTAATATTACCTTCCTTAGAAGGAGGAACATTAGCCTTTAAGGATTAATTCTTCAGCATAGAGGAAGACTTGGATGCATTTCCCAAGTTGGTAGCTCCCTTCTTTGGCACATTCGCAGTCGCCTTTGGCTTATACCTAACAGTTTGTTTCACCAAGTGTCCACAAAACTAAACACTATTATTGGACTTAGTTTTACCTTTCTTCTTCTTTTCCCCCACCGTTTGGAATCCATCATTAGTCTTCTCAGCAATAGGAGTATTAACAATAAGAGGATTCGACACCTTTTAGAGCATTAGTCATGAATATGACCAAATATGTTACACGGATCACATCGAGGTGGCTTCCATTCATACTCAATAGTAACAGTTTCAATTGTAAACCCCATATCCTCAATTAAAGGAACACCAATGGTAAGACTCTCTTTAAGAGCATCCTCTGAGTTAATTTCAATCAAGCATCGGGCAAAACTACTTCTCTCCCATGACTCAATGCACATTGAGGAGGTATAGGAGTCAAGCATAATAGGCTTACCAATTTGAGACGCGATAATGCTTAATCCATCTTTCGAGAAAACCTGGATAGGAACATCATGGATTTTAACCCATACCAGAATATGAGATAGCTCTTCTTTACATAAACGGTTATTCATAGACCATTTCTTAAGAATAATAGGGTTGTTACGGATCATCCATGGTCCACTGTCAAGAACATCCTCCAAACCTTTTAATGTTTTGAATTAAAAGAAGAAAAACCTTTGAACTTCATCATTATTCTAGTTAAGCTATATTTACCCCAGTTATTTCGAACGTAGTACTCCACAACCGGAAACACAATATGCTTACCAATAAAATATCCATACAAAGTATTAGCAAATCGGGTACTAACCGTTTGAACAGTCTTCCTTAGGATAGAGACATTAACACCTTCACACAAATTTTTTGAGAATAACAAACGAAAGTTCGCCTTTGATTTACTTGGTTTCAATGTCGACCCTCCAACTGCACATGGTTTTGGTAGTGATCCTCCCGCTGTAACAACATATGAACTAGGCTTTTCTTGAATAGAGACACATTGGACAATTGTAGATTCATCAACAGGCATTGTGTCATCAAGATTAGTGTTATCCTTTGCCTTGTTATCCAGCGAACCAGATTCAACATTTTCAGCCATAAGAGTATCCCACATAGCACAAATGGTATCCATAACCTCCTTACGCTTATCACTAGGCAAAGTCGACCACACCTCGTACTTGCCCAATTCAATGTCCTTTGTGAAGTCATCAATATCTACTAGAGTTTTTAGCGACACGCCAAATAATTCAACAATTGAGGCATTACCATTACCAATAGTAGTATTAGTAGTACTAGTATCAAAATCCATGGTCGAAATAGCCGATTGAACATACTCATAATTGTTCAACTGGTCTTGCATTCGCTTATCAAAATTACTCATAATAGTGTTTAACTCCTTAGTAGCAGCCGATGAAATCATGTTAAGATCCCCAACACTCTTTGTCGAACCAAAAATAACATTCTTACCACTGATCTGTTTCATACGAGCAACATTCTACCCCACGTTCAAATCACTCATAGACTTCATGACAACCCAACACTACCTAAAGATTGCACAAAAGAAAGAAAAATACCTAAGAAAGTAGAACAAGAAGCAACAACGTCAAATACTTCAAGACAAGAAACCCTAGCATAGCTAGGGTTTGAATTAAAAGCACATAAAAACCTAACAAATCTCCATCATATGAATACGCCAAAGATATTAATGAGATAATTAATGTAGTCGACGCACAAGAAAAGATAATACCGAAACCCTAAAACAATGATAATGGAAAAACAAACAAAGTCGAAACCCTAACAAAAATCTAAACCTAGATCCACATCAAAATAATGTTACAGCAAGTAAAATCAAAGATTAGAATGCTAGTAACACGATCGTTATACAGATTAGAACTCAGAATTAAAGTAGCGATCGATTTGAAAGAAGCAAAAAGGAGTCACCATAGAAATTGCAAAAGGGTTACGGGTAGGGTTTCTAAACTATTAGATCCGTTCTATTTATTCTCAATCTTGTGTAGTTGTGTAGATCCGGCTAATGTGTTAGCTTGGAATAGATGTGTGAGGGTCGGTTAGTATTTAGTCCATAAAATACATTAGTCTAATGGTAGATTGGTTTTAGATAAGATTAGAACTCGACATCTAGCTTAGTGTCGGAATTTGGTATAAGCGATACGGTTTATGTGTTTAGGCCTTAAAACACAAGGTTTGTTATGTTGGGCCACAAAATATAACGGGTTTGGTTGTACCCGAAGAAGGACTCGACATATAGCTTAGTGTCAAAAAATATGTAAGCGACGATGTAAGGTTTTCTCCACCGTAAAAGGAGCTTGTTGACTAGTGAAGTAACTCTCGAGTTGGGTACTCGGGGAGTGGAGTAGGGCGAAGAGGAGCTTCGTGACCGGACCACTATAAATCACCGTATTTGGTTTGCATTCTCTTTTACCTTTCGCTTTACATATTTATTTACATTTATCACTTTACTTTTATATCTGCATTGTGTTCATGATTGTGTGGATATTTGCGTATATTGTGTTAATTCATGATTATGTAGTAGCTTGATGTTAGTATG
The DNA here is from genome assembly GCA_026074375.1 of Tanacetum coccineum. Lineage (NCBI taxonomy): Eukaryota > Viridiplantae > Streptophyta > Magnoliopsida > Asterales > Asteraceae > Tanacetum > Tanacetum coccineum. The sequence continues at coordinate 6,989 of BQNB010213570.1, forward strand.
GTGGTTTTGTTTGCATTGTTTTGATATGCTCTAGTTATTGCAAATTTATTATTGACACTTATCATATTGCGTTTAACTTTATTGGTGATTTGATACAAAGATTTTAAGTTTTTAAACGGAAACGTATTCACCCCCTTTACGTATTCCACAAGATCAACTAATGTGATGGTGGAACCTCAATGAGGATCTTATCCTTTTCGTAAAATTAATCATTTTAATATTGTAAACTTGGTCAGTTAATTTTAAAAAAGGATTAATTATTAAAAATACTAAACTTTTGAACTTTTTTTAGTTTGTAGATGGCTATAAATCAAACCACGAGCAACTCATCAATCAGGTCAGTTCTCAAAAAGGAGAAATTGAATGGTAGCAACTTTTTGGACTGGTATCGCAACCTGGGATTATCCTCAGGTATGAAAAAAAGTTAAACCATCTGGAAGAGGCCTTACCTGAAGCTCCTCCTGCTACTGCAACTGATGTTGTTCATAATGCCTACACTCGTAAGGTTAACAAACAATAAGAAGTAGCTAAAAGAACTTGGAGGATCGTACCGCATTTGACATTCTACAGGAACTAAAAACAATGTTGCAACCGCAGGTTTAGCCTATCATAGTAATGGAGAAGAAAGCACAAGAACAAATCAAACAATAAAGGGTAAACATCATTGGATGATTAATTAAAGAACTTATCTCTTTGGGTTTTTCTCAGCTAAAAGGCCTTAAAATACGCCAAGAGTCGACTAGGGTTTATATCTCAAAATCTCTACACGAAATTTTGAAAGCAATGAGAAAATATATATAGGAAATCACATGTGATGACGTCACTCTTTAGTTGTGACGATGTCACCTCACTATCAATTTAGGGTTAATCTTGCACCACCTTAGTTGTGACATTGTCCCTTTGTGTCCCTAACGCCGTCTCTAGGACATGTAGTGTCATGGTGCACCTCATTTTTACACTTTCTATGCACTTAAGGTGGCCACGTAACGGATGCTAGTCACGAGACTGAAGTTCGTCTTTTTCTTCCGTTCTTCGTCCAAACAAACCCAAAACTTGTACACTTCTAGTAAATGTATTCTTGAGCACCTAAAACTCGAAAAAAAACATTTAGGATAATAAATGATACAAATGTATTAAATTAAGGACTAACTAACATATAAAAACCATACACCTCATCGTTGACTAGGTATCATATTTTCTTGTAAGTATAATTTTTGATTGATCCAATATTTATAGTGATAAATACATAAAATATAAAAATATTAATGAACTTAAGAGAAACACGCTCACACTTATAATCAACAACGTACCCAAACCCGTCATAACGAAACTTAGAGCAAGGGGTGCAATAACGCAACCCTTGCTCGTTGATTAACCAATGAGCGTTGGTCTGTTATTTCTTTTTCTTGTTATTTTTCAAAAACTAATGGCTAGTTTTATAAAAAAAATTAAATCCTTTGCAACGGCTAGTTTTTAAAAAATAATTTGTATCCCCGCTTTACTTATATATACCCCTTTATCTTACACTTTTTAATACACACAAATCAAATACTTCACATTCAAATTATATACCCAAAAAAAATGTCTCAACATCCATATCCAAATGATATTTGGTTCGATTCATACATCGGGATGCCTCAAAACCCAAATTCATCATCTTTTTCAAATCCCGCAACACCTTCATCTTAACACTCAATCTCGTCTTTACAATATCTCTCATTTGGTACCAAATTTAACTTGTCGAACATGACATAAGAGCAATGGAATCAACAACAATATGAACAACAATACGAACAACAACTACTTCAACAACGATTTCAACATCTTCAACAAAACCCACCACAATATTATCAAAACCCACAACCGTCACAACAACAAAACCCAATCAATTAACCACCGGTCGACTCGCCAAAAAAGACCCGCAAGAAAAGAGCCACAAAAGTAGCATCGTTATCTAACACTGTAGTATATTGGATATCATAACACAAGCAAGAATGATTGGGTTGGCAAATTATCTAGAGAGAGAAAGTAAGGTTTCTAGTGAGAGAAAAACTAAATGAAAGCCTTGTGATAAAATGAACAACCAACCCCTTCCCATGGCTAGGAAGGGGTTTATATACATGAGTGTTTGTGCCTTAATAGGCTTGAGTATGGGCTTACAAGTGGGCTAAAGGCTCGGCCCAATACTTTTAGTCATACGCTTACAATTAGACAACGAGCTATGCTATTCTAGATTATACACGGGGTGACTGAGTCTTTTTCATAATCCTAACAATAGGGTCCAAAGAAAGACTAGGACTGCCACTCGTCGTATTAATTCACTTTTGAAAATTAAGCACCTCATGAACATGATCCTCGCATGTAGTATCGAGAATGTCAACCTTATGGATTGAATTATCACTATGCTTTTGAGGATGTTTTGAGGCGCTTTCAACGTTAAAGATCAATTACTCATCACTGACTCGCAAGGTTAACTTTTTGCCGTGAACGTCAACTAAAGCATGGGCCGTCCTTAGAAAAGGTCTTCCCAATATAAGAGGAACCTAAGGATCAACCTTGTAGTCAACCACCACAAAGTCGGTTGGGAATGTAAACTTGCCTACTTGAACGAAAACATCCTCGGCTATACCGGCTGGAATAGCAACAGTCCGGGTAGCTAATTCAAGGGTCATTTGAGTAGTAGAAAGTTCCGGAAGGGATAGTGTTTTCCACACGGAAAGTGGCATCAAGTTAATGCTAGCTCCTAGATCGGATAAGGCCATGCATGACTCAAGCCCGTGGAATTCACATGGAATGTGAAACCTGCCCGTGTCTCCGAGTTTTCGGGTAACTTTTTTAGGATCACAGCCGAGCAGTTCTCATTCACGGGTGTATTTGCTATCTCAAGAAGTTTCTCTTTATTCGTAAGGAGATCCTTAATCATTTTTTCAAATTTAGGCAAGTGAGCGAGAGCCTCGGAAAAGCTGATATTGAAGTGGATTTTCTTAATCAAATCATTTCAACATTTCAAACCATTTGCATCATTTTCACCCTAATAAAATCATAAGAAAAGAGGGGCTATGAA
>BQNB010213574.1:0-10052 GCA_026074375.1 Tanacetum coccineum
ATTGAGCTCAACAAATGATTTTGAGCCGTGGAGTTTTAGAACCAAAATAAGCCACGAAATTTGCTAATTAACCACAAGAATCAAACAGAAATCCACTTAGGCTCTGATACCAATTGTAGGATCCCGTTAACACTTCATAACACGAAGAAATCACGGATCAAGAACTAGAAATAAGAAAGAGAGATGAGTTGTTCTAGAGAGAGAAAGAAGAGAGAGAGAGAGAGAGAGAGAGATGAGAGAATATGGAAAAGGAATTGATTTAGAAATGAACAACTTACTCTTTTCTAAATAGAAAAGAGTTTATATACCCCGTCGCGTTAAATGACGCGCGGGATATTTAACTAGGACCCGGGCTAGGGTTTTGCTTGGGATTAAACCCGAAACATATACAATATTAGATTAACTATCGAGCCCAATTCCCGATAATATTCTATTACAATGTTAACTAATTGATTGACCAAGACTTAAACACATAATGAACGAACTTCATGTCTGACTCAATATTTTGAGGCTAACAAAGAGGAAGCTTTTCAGACATTGAAGCAGAAGTTGTGTAGTGCGCCAATGTTAGCGTAGCCCGAGGGAACGGATGATTTTGTGGTGTATTGGGATGTGTCACTTAAAGGTTATGGAGCCGTGTTGATGCAAAGAGAGAATGTGATAGAGTATGCTTCTAGACAATTAAAAGTCCATAAAGAAACTTACACTACTCATGATTTGGAGTAAGGAGCCGTTGTTTTCGCTCTTAGATTATGGAGACATTATTTGTATGGAACGAAGTGTGTGGTTTTCACTGATCACAAGAGCCTACAATATATGGATTGAGTTAATGAGTGATTATGATTGTGAGATACGGCATCATCTTGGAAAAGCGAATGTTGTGGCTGACGCCTTAAGTCGAAAGGAAAGGAATAAGCCATTGCGTGTTCGAGCTTTGATGATGACTATTCACAATGATCTACCTAAGCAGATTCGTGAAGCTCAGGAGGAAGCAATGAAAAGAGAGAGAATGTGAAGGAATAAAATTTGGGGAGATTGATTAAGCAAATATTCGAGTTTCACCCTGATGGAACACGTTGTTTTGGAAATCGTTTTTAGTTGCCACGATTCGGTAGATTGAGGGATTTGGTTATGCATGAGTCGCATAAGTCCAAGTATTCTATCCATATAGGATTGGACAATATGTATCAAGATTTGAACTCGTTGTACTAGTGGCTGAATATGAAAGCTGATATTGCCACATATGTTAGTAAGTGTTTGACTTGTACGAAGGTCAAAGCTGAGCATCAAAAACCGTCTGGGTTGCTGCAACAACCAAAGATTCTAGTTTAGAAGTGGGAAAGGATTACTATGGATTTTGTGAGTGGATTGCCAAGAACGCCGAATTGGTATGATACGATTTGGGTTATGGTCAACCGACTGACCAAATCAGCTCATTTCCTACCAATGAAGAAAACAGATAGTATGGAGAAGCTCATGCGACTCTACTTAAAAGAGATAGTGTGTAGGCATGGTGTTTTTGTTTCGATCATTTTGGATCGAGATAGCCATTTTACGTCAAGATTTTGGAGATCGCTTCAAGAAGCGTTGGGGACGAATTTGGATATGAGTACCGCTTACCTACCTCAAACGGATGGTCAAAAAGAGAGGACTATACAAACGCTAGAAGATATGTTGCGTGCCTGTGTGATCGACTTTGGAAGTAGTTGGGATCACTATCTGTTATTGGTCAAGTTCTTATACAACATAGTTATCACGCGAGCATTAAGGCTGCACCATATGAGGCTTTGTACGAAAGGAAATGTAGGTCACCTGTATGCTGAAGTGAGGTTGGGGATAGCCAACTCACCGGTCTAGATTTGATCCGTGATACGACTGAGAAAATTGTCTAGATTAAGAATCGTTTGTTAGCTGCCCATAGTCGCCAGAAGAGTTACGCAGATAGGAGAACTAAGCCATTAGAATTTGAAGTTAGTGATATGGTACCGCTCAAAGTGTCGCCATGGAAGGGCACTATACATTTTGGAAAGCGCGGAAAGTTAAGTCCACGTTACATTGGGCCATTCAAGATTTTAGCTAGAGTTGGTGTTGTAGCTTATACGTAAGAGTTACCTGAAAAGTTGAAAGGGATTCATAGTACTTTTCATGTTTCGAATCTTAAGAAGTGTTTAGCGGAAGGCGATATTGTTGTTCCAATGGATGAGATTCAAATTGATGATAAGTTGCATATGATTGAAGAGCCAGTGGAAGTTGTTGATAGAGAGGTTAAGTGACTTAAGCAAAGTAGGATACCTATCGTTAAAGTTCATTGGAATTCGCAAAGAGGTTAAGAATTTACTTGGGAACGTAAGGATCAGATTAAGAAAAAGTACCCTCGTCTCTTTACAATTAACGACAAAGCGAATAAAGCGGATAAGTCGAGCTGAGCAACGGGATGACACTTCTTAAAGGAGGGGAGAATGTAACAACCCGAGTTTCAGGACAACATCTATCCCGAGCTAAGATAATTATCTTTGCTACATAAATAACTATAGTCGTTTATACTATATATGGTTTGATGAGAATTTCCATTTATAGAATAAATTCATGCCATGATTGAGTTTCTATTTGTTTTTAGCGTCTAAGAAAGTCAAAAAAATTTATATTGTTGCTCCGAGAGCGTAAATATGTTATTTTTATATTTTACTACGTTTCCCTGAGGTTTTGTAAAAATCGTGTGTAAAGGTCGTATTTTACGAGGTTTAACGTTTTATTAAACATTTTAAAGAAAATTTAGTAGGACGGATTTAATATATTTATAAACGTAGTGTAACCCGAGTCTTTGGCCGATTTTACATAAAAGAAATAACACTTTGTATTAGTTTTAAAAGGGCTTGAGAATAGAGAGACTAGAATTGCCAATTTGCTAAACTACAATTCTATAAATAGAAGCATACACACACACTTATAATTTTTTACCAAAAATTTGTCACTCTCTCCCTCTCCTTCTTCTTTTCGACTGGACACCACCATTTCTGGCTTATTTTCTGACATGCATTACAATCAAATTATATACTCTTAATCCTTGTTTTAAGAGCTACAAAACCCACTAATAAAACCTCACATGCAATAAGTTTTGAAGAAGTTAAATTTTTGATGTGTTCTTGCTAGTTTCATGTGTAAGGGGATCTTTAGATTAGTTAGACTGTTGTTATTTTGAAGTTGGTTGTTTGAAAATCTTGGTTTGTTTGGGTTTGAGCTTGCGTCCGAATTCAAAAGGAAAAGGGGAAACAAAATCTATTTTTGTTATAGCATTGTGAACACTTATTTATGTTTATGTGTTGATTCATTTAGTTATATTGCTTGTATTATGATTATTACTAGATGATTCAAGTGCAAAAATTATTAAAAGTGTGTTTGGTTATTGACCAAAGTTTGATGGTTTTGGTATAATTATATAGACTAGCTAAGCGTATTTTGATAGTCGAATTATGTCAAAAATGTCGTTTTCATATGTTTTGGGTTGACCAAGTTTGACTTGACCGTAGCGAGTCGAGAAATTTTTGAAAGTTATTTTTGATAATGTCAAGTGATAGTGTTCGCCTTAACCACTGTCTCGCTAGTGGATCATCACGTAACTCTTAATAACGAACGTTTTACGGCCGAGTCAAGTTTGGGTATTTTTGGGGTAAAAAGTCAACTACGAAGTTTGACTTTTGAAAGTCAAACTTGCGTAAACTCTTGAATAAAGTCTATAATGAGCAAAGAGTTTGTAATGTTAGTTAATTGGTAATGAAATATGAAGTTAGGATTATATTATCCGTACTTTCGGTAAGTTTCTAAAAAGGGAAACTTTATGGAAAATGTTGTAATATTGTTAAGTACGTCAAAGTGAAATGTTTTGCGTCGCACTTGAAGATTATAGTACATGATTGTATGTACGTAATATTGACATATATATATATAAGCAAGTATTCAATATATGAATTATTTTACTATTAGTCGCGTACCGCTATATATGTATTATATAGGTCGCGGTTAAGACGTGAAGCTATTTGCGCTTGTTGATTTGATTGATTTGGATCTTTTGCTTAAGGTGAGTTCATAGCTTCGCATTTAAATCTTTTAATTGTTTTTAAACCCGCGAGGGGGATGCATGTTTGTTTTATAAAATTGAACACATATGATTTGATGGTATGCTGGACCTGATGACGAGATTGTTTCCGCATAAGTAGCTATTGTCGAAGTCCCTTATTTCATGAATCGTTAATTGCCTTGTAAGGTGAATGCTAATGCATTAAATAGATATATTGGGTTTGACAACCCTGTCCGGGGTTTGAATCCTTGTGACCACTCTGTCAAACGGACATTTTATATTTAGGTATATGACAATAATACCTTATTTTAGGGCGCACCGACATATGAAACGCCATATGTATTGTTAATGTTCGGTGTCATCAGCTTATTGCGTTAAAGAAAAGAAGTTGCTATACATTACATTTGTTGCTTTGTTTTCCTAAGAACTAATTATGTGTTCAAAGATTATTGCTTATTAATTATTTTAAACTCTATGAATTTCACTCAACATTGTTGTTGACGTTTTAAACATGTTTTATCCTAGGTAACCAATGATGAATGAAACAATGGCGTGGAGGTGTCGTCCGTGTGATTGATTTGATGAAAGATTACTTGTGTGTTCCTTGTCTTTAAAAAACAATGTCTTTACTTTGAAACAATAGTTTTTCAAATGTTGTAATGGTTGTGGTTGCGATTCTGTGGGGACCTAAACGTGTTTTTTTTAACTTTGATTAATAATGGAACATATGTTTGTTAAACGTCTCAATTGGGTTGTTTTCTATTATCTTGGTGAATGGTGCTATTTAGTAACATCCAAATTGCAAATTCCGCTGCGCAATCCAATGTACGTTGGATAAGGGTGTTACACAACCGATGCAAATGATTATTCGAAATCAATTCCCTCCTCTTGCCTAAACCCCTGAGCAACTAATCTAGCCTTATTCTTTACTACCTCGCCAAATTCGTCTGTCTTGACATTATAAATCCATTTAAGTTTTATCAACATGACTTTATCTGGGCACGGTACTAATTCCCAAACTTGTAGCCTTTCAAATTCATGAATTTATTCTTGCATTGCATCGATCCATAATGGTTCGGTCATTGCTTGTTTGAAGTTTGTTGGTTCTACAAAAGTTAGGAAGGCATCAAAGTAACGCCACATGGCGACAGTTTTGAGTTGCTTTCTAGTGGAGACTGAACGAGAAGGATCACCGATCACATTTGCTATTGGATGATCCTTAGTCCATCTACCAATAAGTTCAAATAGAGTGTGGGATGGTCTCGCATTAGATGATCATCCTTGAGAAGTCAAGTCTTCATGAAGAAATTTGTAAAGAGGATCATCGTGAAATAGTGGTGTTTTTGGTGATTCTTCAACCCCTTGAGAAATAATTTGAGAATGTTCTTGTTCTTGTGTTGATGGGATACTTGATGATGATGCATCTTGGTCAATGGACGTAGACACATGTGAATCGGCTATATCAATAGCTCTTGGTGCAGTAGCTACTTGAACTGGAGGATTGAAGTATTCATCGAACAAAGGTTGGAACAAAGTATCTCAATCATCTCTTTTTGGTGGATTACAAGGTTGTTGAGGAATAACGTTTGGTACGAGTCCTGAACTGGATGTTACAGGAGTCATTACTTGAAGCTCGGGTCCTAAACCGAATTGTTTAGAAGCCGTTGCTGTCAGCTCATCGAACGTCACATGAATGGTTACCAAAATTTTTTGGGTTCTCCTCTTATAGATTCTCAAAGCTTTCTTTGCTGGCGCGTATCCAACAAAAATACCAATATCGGCCTTTGCATTTAGTTTACCCAAGTCTTCACTGTCATTGGTTAGATAACATAGTGAACCAAAGAAATGAAAGAATGATAAATCTGGCTTCTTGTCGTGCATCAGCTCATATGGAGTTTTGTGTATCGGAGACGAATCAGAGAACGGTTTTGGGTGTAACAAGCTGTGTTGATTGCTTCGGCCCATAGAAAAAGAGGAGCTTTTGAAAATATCAACATAGTGCGGGCAGCTTCCACAAGAGTTTGGTTTCGTCTTTCGACAATGCCATTCTGTTGAGGAGTGCGAGCAACATAATTTGAATGCGAAATGCCAAGATTTTCATAAAAAATCACGAAGAGTCTGATTGACAAATTCAGTTCCATTATCTGTTCTAACATTACGGATAGTGGCATTCAAACAAACTTGAATATTTTTTATGCATTTGATGATAACGTCTGGAGCTTCATCCTTTGATCTAAAAAAATTAACCCAAGTAAATCGAGAGTAATCGTCAACAATTACCAAGATATACTTTTTCCCGTTAATGCTCTCCACACGCATCGGGCCATAAAGATCCATATGTAAAGATATAGTTTCCATTGGTTAGTGTCCTCAGCTTTGGGTTGATGAGAAGATTTCTTGCTTTTTCCTAATGCACACGCTGAACACATATGATCTTTCTGAAATTTAAGCTTTGGAATACCTCGTGTAAGACCTTGTTTGGATAGCTTGTTAAGAGTACCGAAGTTGAGATGCGATAAGCGACGGTGCCATAACCAGCTCATAGTCTTTGAAGCTTTTGATAAAAGACAGATCGGAGAAGTCTTTAGCATGTCATTAAGAGAAATAGTGTACAAATTTGTAGGGAGCCTGAAAGTAGATCAACAACTTCTTAATTTCGAATAAAGAAAGTGTTTTTCTGAAATGAGACTTCAAGATCCGCATCAAAATTGTCCAACATAGAACAAGTTATGTCTAAGCCCTTCAACATAATACACCCTTGAGATAATTACATTCCCCTGCTGATAGTCACCATACCCCATGATCTTTGCAACTTAGTCGTTATTGTTCTTAAGCCTAGGAGAAATAGGTTCTATGTCAAGCTTGAACATTCCTAAAGCAAGAGTGGCATTAGGTTTTGAAACCACAGTATTGACAACATTTTTCCCTTTAAGTTTTCTTAATTCATTTTCAATGTTGTAATAGCAAAAACCTTTTCTTAAAGTTGAGCATTTAAATCCGAATTTTCAAGAGACTTTGCATTAATTTAAGCAATTAAAGAGTCACAATGTTCTTTTGATTAAACATGTGTCTTTCTAATTGAGTCAAATTGGTCTTTGTAAATTGTTTTCAAATGCTCTCGTTCATTTCTCAAATTTTCATTTTCTGAAAGTAATTTTGCCACACTATGTTCCAGTTCAATGTTGATTGTTTCAATCTCATCAATATCTTTTTTTACATTCTCCACACAATCTTTTCCACTCAAAGATTTGATTCTTTCCTTCAACTTTCTAATGACCGTGTCCTTCTCTTGTGACTGAGCCTTCAATTCATTTATTTCAAATAAATGATTAAATGTGAGAGCATTTAGGTTTTCACCAGAATTTTCCCTTTGAAAAAACTCTTGATTAAGTTGAGTTGCTAATTCCAATAAAATGCAATGCTTTTCTAAATTTGAATAACTTTTGACAAGTTTATCGTAATCCTCTTTTTCAATGAAATCTTTCTTTTTGAAAAGCTCAGTCTCAAGTTCTAGACATTTATTGCAATTATTCACACATGACTTTTTCACATCAAGAATATCCATAGAATTCGCAACAATATGCACAATTTCTTGAGACTTGATTTGGTTCAAGAGTTGATCATTATCAATCCTAAGTTGTTTGATTTGAATTCATAAAACGTTGTCTACAAAACACTAATCAACAAAAGCCACCATTTGGTTAAAAACAATTTAAACTTTAGTAATTTCATCTAGAATAGTTTTATCAAACGCATTAAATGTGTCTTTTATAACTTTTAAAAACGAAATTATTTCAGTTACAAAACATTCTTTTGTATGTTCAAAACCCTAAGACCCCGTAGTAATAGCATCAGATGTTAGTCTCTTTTTCACCACTTTGACAAAATTGACCAGTTGATATTTTAGCTTTTTAAGACTTTCATTTACCAACCTTACCTTAGGAAGTTTACTAGGAGCTTCGATTCTAACAGGTGTATGTGACTTAACGGGTGTTTCAAAAAAGGATGAATGGTTTAACTAGAAAGCTTGTTCTGCAGACAATTCTTCTTTGGCGACAAAAAGTTTTCCAAAATCTTCTTTAATCTTATTTAATTTTGAATAGTCAATCGGATAAATTTTAATCTTCTTTTCTATTAAAATTGGATCATTTTGTTTACCATGCATCTTTGATTGACTCTCTTCTTCCAAAATCAATGTCTTTTCATCATTAATCACAGAAATCACAACATGTTCTTTAGCAATAACACTTCCATCATATAATGTTGGTTGAATCCGCTGAGCTTTTTTGTAACAACCGGCAATTTTCGGAATCTTAAATGACTATGTTACCCTTTGACTTTTCGGGTCCGACTTGACTTTTTGACTTTCGACCTTTTATTGCCTCATAAAAACAATTATCGCGTGACCGGTAAAATTTTCGAAACATATTTTAAATAATAAATCATATTTATTATTACATCTCTCATGTGCAAGTTATATTTAACTTATTTGATTTGAAAACGAAAAAGATATATGTTATTCCTTAGCTGACTTATCAAAAACGACTCACTAAATCACGTTTTCACGACTCAGACTCTAAACAAATTTGATGTAAAACGACATTCCGAACAACTTTTTAGTTTTGCCCGAGACCCGAAAACAAGCAGAAAATGACCGAAATACCCTCTCAAAATTTTAAACAGCGCACACAACGCGTACCGACACAAAAATAATAAATTTATTTTTAATTATCACTATTTATTTAATAAAAATATTAAATAAAATCATTTAACATTTTATTCAAAAGCGTTTGTTGATAACGCGAATATTCGGGTTAATATATTTTTTTTTCAGACAAGGCCTTACCGGGTCACCAAATAAATAACAAATATTTTTATAAATGTTATAAAAATATTTATGAAATACTATCAAGTAAATACTCATTTTTATCGGGAAAATAATTTGGAACGCAATGGCATAAGTTTCGTATTTTAAAACATCCGTCAAGTGGCATAAACGAGACCCGAACCGTTATATTACAAAAGTTACATTTTTGGTCTCTGTGAAAATATTTACTAAAGTAACCCTCATCTTTTTGTGACTTGTCACATTTATTTTATAACTATTAAAATATAAATATATATATAAAAGTTATCATATTTTTTTCATTTCATTTTTTATATAAAACACACACACACACCACATTTCCTCTCTCTTTTTCCGGCGAGTATCCCACCGCCGCCGCCATCATTTCTGGCCACCTTTTCCGGCCAAACTCCGGCGAACCCAAAACTTTATAAATATGTAGATCCGGCCCGATCTAGCCCGATCTACACCATATCACCTTCGTCATCATCTCCAACACACTACAGCCGCAACCACCTCACTGCCGCACCACCCCATTACCACCAAAAGGGTGCGCTTGGGTTTTAAACATATAGGGGTGCGTTGGTTTGCGTTTGGTTTATGTTGCACCGATTAGGGTGTGTTTGTTTGGTTCTTCATCAGCCAAAGAGGGTGCGTTTGATTTTTAGACCACCCACAAGGGTGCGTTTGGTGGGTTTGTTAGCACCAGCAGGGTGCGTTTGGTTGGTCTATTAGCACCAGTAGGGTGCGTTTGGTTGTTTTATTAGCAGCAGTAGGGTGCGTTGGTTTGTGGTTCTCAGCCGAAAGGGTGCGTTTGGATATGGGTTTACCAGATTAGGGTGCGTTTGGTTCTTAGCCGCACCACATAGGGTGCGTTTGGTTGTCGATTAAGCACCAAAGGGTGCGTGCGATTGTTATTAGCACCAAATAGGGTGCGTTTGGTTATTGAAATAGCACCACGGGTGCATTTGACATAACAGACATCACAAAGGGTGCGTTTGGTTATGCAGATTTGCACTAGGGGTGTGTTTGGTTGAGCAGATTTGCTCTAGGGGTGTGTTTGGTTGTTCAAAACTATGTAAAGGGCTGTTTGGGTGTGCAGGGAAAGCCATAAGGGTGCGTTTGGGTGTG
>BQNB010213576.1:0-10052 GCA_026074375.1 Tanacetum coccineum
CCAAAGTTTCCTATTATTTTTAACGAATGTAAAAATGTTTTTACATAAACTTTGACTATTTGCACTATGGGTAATTAACTTAAATTGCTTTAAATTTAGTATGGTTCATTAACGGACCTGTCGAGACACGTTGCTTGAGATTTTGAGCCGTTTCAAAGAAAATCTCTCAGGAATTGATCAATTATGAATAAAATCATCTATAATGAGATGATTAAAGAGAATAATAGTGCTAATGATTAAATAGATAATAATCAGATTTTTGATAAAGTCGAATGACTAAAATAGAACATTATAAACTAGAAAATCTGCAAGGGTTACCGTAACTCTTATTTGTGCGCCCTGATCTTTGTGCATACAGGTGGAGTTAATTTGTAATATGATTAGTCAACCATAAGGATTATACTAGGAATAGTAAAGGTGTCGTGGATTCACAATTGGACGTACGAAAGGACTAAAACCTCATTCCTGAACTAGTATATATCGTGGTGCGTGTGTGCGTGTGTGTCTCTATCTAGTTATTGTTCTTATTGCAAAGTAGATTAGTATACCACTCGGATCCTTCGAGACTTGAAGATTTGTAAATTTTGAAGAAATCAAGAAAACCGTATTCACCTCCCCTCTACGGTTTTACAGATATCTTCTTCGAAAATAGTACTCCAAATACTTGGCATCATCACCAAAATAGTTGATCATCAAACGTTCTTCGGCATCATCACGATCACGGTAGATCTGCTTAGGGGTAAAAGAAGGTCGAACTTGTTGTTGTTGTTGTAATGATTGGTTATACTCATACGCTTGCATCATAAAGTAAATGTCGGTTTCGTCATCGACATCGAAAAAGTTATTATGTTATTCATCACTTTGATTCAGATCCATTGTGAAAGAATGAGTTTTTTGATAGAGAAGTTATGTGTGTGAAAATTGGTTATGGGTTAAAATCATGAAATAGTAACTAAATTTCAGTTTTGTTCCAATTTAGTTACTGCAACTTTGTTTTGATTATAAAATAAGGGGCATTTATATCTATGTCCTTACAAAAGTTCAATATTACATTAATATCCTTCTCAGTTTTGTAATTACGTCATTATCCTTCACAAACTTATATAATTACATCAATATACTTCCTAAACTTTTTTAATTACATCAATATCCTTCCTACACTTTTGAAATTACATCAATATCCTCTCCAAAATTTTAAATTCTTATATGCATTAAAAAAATCAACATGTTCTCTCATCAATTGAGGCCAAATATCTATATGAACAAATAAATATATATGAGCAATATTTTTTTCATATTTATATTCAAACTTTTGTAAATACATAAACACATTTTTATTTGTAATTCGAGGCCAAAAAGTATATATGAATAATATGATCATGATCAATATAAGAGATAAATAACATTTTCATAATCTAAAATCAATATAATTACGATTTAATTGAATTTTAGACATATATATCATTTTTAAAAGTGAGAATGATATTGATGTAATCAATTTTTTTTGATAAGGACATTGATGTAATTAAAAAATTAAGAAGGATATTTATGTAATATCAACTTTTGAGAAGGATATACATGTAATTCTCCCTTAAAATAATAATCAAGTTTGAAAAATATTTCGTTTTAGTCACTCAGAGTTTGGATAGTGTTCTATTATGTAATTTTTGTGTTTGAGTTACTAAAAGAGAACGCTTTTCAAACTTTGTTATTATTTTATAGCATATATCTCTTTTCACATGTGCATAAGTTGATTGTACATTAAATTGGTTGAGGTTAGTGAAATTCAGGGGGTGGATATTTATTATTAAAGTATTAGTTTTAATGCTCGTGCACGCACGCGGCTTAGACATTATATTTTTTTTAAATATATGCATTTTTTTTTAAATATGGTTTTTCCCCAAAATGGAAGCTTCCACACCAGATTTAATCTTCCCCACTAAAAGACAAAAATGAGAGCGTCAGTCTATGGCAGCCCCCAGATATATCTGAGACCGCCGGTACCGCCAGCAGTGACCGTTGGGTTTTCCTGCCTATAAATACTGGACTATTCCCAGTTGAAAAACTAACCTCTTTTCACGAATTTTTTAGTATTCTTTCTCTCTCTAAAATCATTCTTTCTCCCACTAAATCTCTTGATCACTAATATTGTTTGATCTTGTTTCAAGTGATTCAATCTCTTCTTTCTCATCTCTCCTCTCCTCTCTATCAAGTGCAAGAGAAGAACATTCATATTCGCCAAGAAACGAATTATTGTAGTATAGTGATCTCTCCTTCCTTCTTCTAAGAAACAAATCTCTATCTTGATTATCTTGTGTGATTGTGTAAATCGGATAGTGTATAAATCCGATAGTGTAGATCTTGTGATTGTGTATTACTTGTGAAGTGGTAGATTGGTTCTAGCTAAGATTAGGACTCGACATTTAGCTTAGTGTCGGAAAACAACATAAGCGACGTGTAAAAGATTTTCTCCGCTTAAAGGGAGCTTGTTGACATAGTGAAATCTCGAATGGGATACTCGGGGAGTGGAGTAGGGTGAAGAAGAGCTTCGTAGCTGAGCAACTATAAATCTTGGTGTCTTGATTTGATTGTTCCTTCTCTTATCTCTTTATATTATGATTCTTACTTATTGTTTTCTTAGCTATTGCTAGTAAATAGTTACATTGTTGATTCATATTTTTTGTTGGTTGAACATATACTCGAATCTAACAATTTTAGAAGTAAAATTTTAAAAAGCTAATTAACCTGTAAACTATTCAACCCCCCCTTCTAGTTTCCACATAAACTATGATAACGCTCCTAAAAACATACTCAATTTGAGCGTTATCAAATTCTCTCACACTTAAACTTTGCTTGCCCTCAAGCAAATCTAAGAAAAGAAATAAAATAAAAAATACCTAAATGAAAAAAAAAATATTTTTATTTTAGAAAATTTTGAAAATGTTAAAAAAAATTTATGGTTCTTTATAAATAAGCGCAAAAGACGCAAACACCCCCCACACTTAAGGGTTTGCTTGTCTTCAAGCAAATTAAAGAAAAATAAAATCCAAATGGTACGCAAAAAAAAAAAATTAGAAAAATGCGACACAAATCTACCAAGTACAAGTACGAGATAAGATTCATCGATTACGCTTTTGGTGAAAAACCGAGATGTTTGACAATACCCAAATGTTTTCTTTCTTGATGAACACTTCTAAGCACCTCACAAAAAAGGAATGAAGAATAATTCACTCAATACTAATTTTTCTTAGTGGTGGAGTATATAAGAGAAATCACACTCATAGTTGAGTGGTGACCAAATTTATTAATATAGGCTTGTACAAAAAACAAAACTCCACCGACGTGGCGTAAGCACCAAGTGTACACATCTAAAGAGGCTTTTATTGGGGTTGTAACTTTAGGCTTCGGGTTAATAAAGGGTATGGATAAGGCATGGGATAATTTATTATTGGGTGAATTACGAGAACATATAAGTCAAAAGTCTAAAACCCAATGTTGCTAGTCACCGAACAATCCACAAACCCGGAAATGATTATAGTTACAAACTTCTCTTCAATCACATATTGATCACCACATAAGTATATCACGTCTTAGCACATTGGCTAATCGATATCTCAAATACTTCATCTTCCTTCATCTTCATAATAATATAGCACATTGGCTATTATTGTCATCACATATATATTTTTTTTCGATGACTTATTCATTTTTTTCTTTTTTCGTTTCTTTTTCATCCTCTTTTTTTCACTTTTTTCATACATCACATCTCCCCCACACTTCGCATAAACATACACCACAAAAATACAAAACATAAAGGTGATCAATCTTCATCTTTGTCGGAATGGCACATACAAATGGCGAAGTGTGGCTAACTAACAATCATAAAAAACAATCCAACATTCCAAGCAACCAGCAACCAACCATTTAGACTTTGACAATGGGTTAGGCTAAGGTTTAAAGTTTTTTTTTGCTTTTTGCTTTTTGCCTTTTTAGTGGATGTAACAAAAACGAAAATAATAGCTTAGAAGGTTGTTTTAAGGGTATCTAGCACTAAAAGTGAGTGCTAACAAAAGGGTTAATATGGGTGGTTAACTAACCGATGTGGCTAGCTAAATATCATTAGATGTAAACGGAAGGCCATTTGGTTTTATTCCTAAGGTGCCTCTTTATCACGCATATACACTTATATCACACGAATGTGATCTCACTACGGTATTCGTAATGATTTACAAGCACAACTTCTAAAATAAATTAAGGGGGTGTTTGGGATTGCTTATTGAAAATAGATTATTCGTTTTGAAAATGGATAATCAGATAATCAACGGTTACAAAACGCGATTATAAAAAATAGTGTTTGGATTTGATTATGCTGTTTGAAATCGCAATAATCAGATAATCAGTTTTTTTAGTGTTTGGCAAATCAGATTATTTGTTTAATTAACAAGTAGAATAGAATTATAAATAGACATTATGTATGTTTGTATAGTTGACATATACAATATTAAAGGCTTAAATAGACATTTATGTAAATTTGGCCCCACTTATGAAAACTGCGTTTCCAAAAAGCATCACCTCACTTGCTTTTTCAAAACTCCATTTTGCACCATTGTAAACGCAAATAATCGCTTTTCCCTCTTCTATCCAAACACTCATTTTAACTTATCTCCATTTTGCAAATGAAATAAGTAGATAATTTGATTGCAAACGCAACCCCAAACACCCTCTAAATCACCGGCACACTCATAACAAAAAGATCAAGCATAAAAGATGTATGCTATATATGAAATAGGCTCAAATCCTCACAATTTAGTGGAAAGGGCTATAATATGCGCTAGCAAATGTCATCAATCCTAGAATGGATTGCAATATTAACCGGGACACATCTCGAATTTTCCAAAGTTTACCGGATTTTCACCAGTGGATTGATCCAGTTATTCAAATATATTAACCTAAAAGCGTGAAAACAACTAGATCATAAGGGCAAACAAGTATACAAAAATTTTAAAAATTAGCCCAAAAATATAAAAATTTAAAAATCGGTCTCGTTTTCCCTATTTACTCCCCCACACTTAAGTTACGCATTGTCCTCAATGTGAAAAATAAACTTCAAAGTATGAAAATAGGGAAATAAATAATAGTTCAAGAGAAACAAAACTCCCCGAGCAAAGTAATCGCGATCGAACTCCATATGATAAATGATAGTATTTATAATCTGGTACTTAATTCGTTTGTATTTCAGGTTGAGGATAATTAAGGCATCAGAACGGAAAAAGGCGAAAAATGGCTAAATGGACAAAGTACATTAAAAACGCATTTGAGGAGGAACTACAGTGTAGTTGGACACTTATGGCTACGCCGTAGCGTATTATTATTTGGAAAGGATTACGTGTTTATGAAGAACTACGGCGTAGTCGGGCAGTAGGAACTACGTCGTAGTTAATATATGTTAAAGAAGGAATGTTGCGTAGGAAAAACCACGGCGTAGCTCGTCCCTTATAACTACGTCGTAGTTAGTCCCAACTCCAGGGACTTAAAGTGCTTAAATTCTATGAAATTTCGAGGATTAAACTATTTGCCTCAACTACGATTTTTTTTGAACGTCAACTTTATTAAAAAAAACTAGCAAGGAGCTAGAAAGACATTACAAAGAAATAAGATATGTGTTTTTTACAATAACTCCAAGAAAAAACCCTATTACATCTCTAGGATCACCATAAAAGGACCAAGAAAACAATGTCATCAAAATATCGTCGAAAGATTAGGAGGCGAAGCGTCAAAGACCAACTGATTTCGATAGCCTCCAAATCGCCACCAAGCAACATAAAAAACACCTTCTAAAATAGAATTGAGAGGGTAGAAGAAAGTCGAAAGGATAAGAACCAAGCTTCCAAACCGAGGAAAGAACAAATCTCATGCAATCCAAATCCCACCAACGACAATTTTACGAAGAACAAACCGAGCCAAGTCACATCGAAAGAAAACATGCTGAACATCCTCCATAGCAAGCATTACAAGAGACAACAGATGGGAATCTAACAAACAACCTCTACGGCTAAGATTGACTCTCGTAGGTACCTATACGTGACGAGCACGCAAGAAAAAACATTAACACTTTCTGGGAATGATTTTACCCATCTCGTTGCAAACTTCGACGAATTACGGAGAGAAACAAGTCATCAATAAAGTTTCTGAATGTCTTTAAACTTGAACTTCCTTCTCCCGATAAATCACAAGTCCACATATCTTTGGAAGACGATGAGGACAACTGAGTTCATAATTGAAATAAAGTTCATCCCACTGCTGTCCGCTCAGCTCCATCACGCACGTTCCCGGCGAAAAAGAAGCTGGGACCGGAAGAAGCTTACCATTATATTAGCCACCACAATCTACTTATCCAAATTCGAGGCAAACAACACGGGGCGGAAACTGAACACAAAGAGGGGCATCTGCTACTCAATTTTATTCATCCAAAACACTTGTACAGACCCGTCCCCAATCGCTTCTTACAATGCAAGAATAATCAACTAGAATCTTACAAGTTATACTTCACGTAAATTAGAGCACCAAATCTGAGGGTTGATCGGTCACATGAAGATCAAACTTTGAGCATAAATCGCTTGAATTAACTTACAACATAAAGAGCCATCGACAGGAATGATAAATAGCCCACACCAACTTCAACAAAAAACGAGCCCGATTCAACGCGAAGAAACTTGAGACACCAAGACCACCGTTCAGTTTGGACGCTAAGGACCATTGTCCCAGGGACCCACGAAATCTTTCTATCGAAGAATCAACACGTTGAAGTACTTACTACGGATAGATTCCTTAGTCTTCAACACGCCTTTTGGAACCTTAAAGATTGACATTATATAAATTTGGAGAGCGCCCCAAGAATCGGATTTAAGAAGGGTCAATCTGCCGCCTATGGAAAGGGTTTTTTTTCTCTAACCTTCCATTTAGGATAACCGGCTTGGAGTTTGTTCAACAAGCCAACCCAAGCCGACTTCCGAGACCATTACTCCCCAACCGTCACACCAGTTAACGAAAAGGAGTGTTCAAAAACAGCACACCCGATCCTATTTCGGCGGCCTGCACAAACAACATTCTGAGAAACACCCGACACCCAAAACTTGGTCTTAGTAATGTTGATCTTAAGACCGACGCAAGATGGAAGCAATTAAGAACTTTAACAATATTAGGTAAGTTCTGTTCGGACCACTCTCCAATGAACATGGCATCGTCAGCATAAAAAAAAGTTGAGTAATATAACCGAAGCCATGCAATTGAAACTTTACAAGACCCTATCATCAACAAATACGGGAGAAAGAGTTATGTAACGACTCATAATAAGAATGAAAAGATAAAGGGGCCAAACGGGATCACCTTGTTTTCAACCCACAACAATAAGGGAACTCGGACGTTGGGCTACCTCTAACCAATATGGACAGCCATGGTGGAAGTAAAAGTACCACGGATCACATACACCATTCGGCCCAAACCCCTAATCGCCATGAGGAATATCAAGAGATAATCCCACCGGAACGAATCATTACTCCTTAGCAAAAATCAAACCTTAAAAAAATTGCTTGCTTCTTATTTTCTCTTACTCAGTTTAACCTCTCATTTAAGATAATAAGGATGCGTCAAATATTTGGTATATTAGCAACAAAGGCCGATTGAGTCTCGTGAGGAAACTAAATATCTTCGAGATATAAAGTAGCATCGATTAGCTAAGACTTTCGTGATCACCTTATAAACGCATCCAATCAAACTGATAGGCCGAAAATCATTAACGAACTTAGCATCATTAACTTTAGGAATTAAGGCGATGAAAGACGAGTTACACCCCCTTGGAAACGTACCAGACTTAAAAAAATAGTCGACCGCATCGCAAAAATCCGCTCCGATAAGACTCCAATACTTTCTAAAAAATTCAAACGTATAACCATCGGGGCCAGGAGACTTATTCCAGCCACAGTTCCAAACCAACCTACGAATTTCGTCCCTCGATACTGCCACATATCCGCTCTCCAGTCGATACTTTGCCTCATACCTACGATGGAGGGCTAGATGTGTACAAGTCCTAAACTTATATTTTACAGTAGTATATAAGGAAAACGTAAGATGGGCATTCTTTTTTTGCTTTGGTTCGTTAGACGAGGAGAAAAAAAAGGTTATATACCCTTTTGTGCTCCGCTGCTGTTGTGGGACGAGAGAAAAAAAAAGACAGCATCGAGGGTGTGTTCATCATTATTTTGATAAAGTTGAAAAAAAAGACAGCAGCGAGGTTATCTTTGGGTTGACCTCAGACTTATACCACTGCACGCCATCGGGTAATTTAAAACCTAATCTATTAAAAAAAATACGCATCAGGTATTAACGTAATATTGAACTTTAGTATGGATACAAATGTAATTGCCCCGATAAAGTTTGAGCTTATATTTTGATAAAGTTGTTTGGCGAATTAATTTGAGCTAAAGTTTTTAACTCACAAAAATACATTAAATTAAATTTAAATATATTTAAAGTTTTCTTTGATAATCTTTTATATTTTAAAAGATATTTAAGTAACTTAACTAACTATGAGCCCTCATAAGCTTGTTTTAATTGGTTTGGGCTTGTGAAGGCTTATGACTTTCCATAAGTCTTTGTGATAAATAAAACTAAAATATGCTAGTTTATTTCAACAACTCAAACTCATATATACCTCTAAAAACCTCTTCCCAAACACAGCCAAATTGTTTTTAATAATAGTTGGTAAGCTTTTTTTAAATAAGTTTTTTTATTATTTTTAAGTATTTACGTGATATAAGTGTACTTATGTATACTTACACTCGGTTGGTGTTTCCTTTTAAAAAAGAAGGTGTGACTATTTACATGTTTTCCACACAAAAAATGATTAGGAAACGAGACCTTTCAGGACTTAAAACTCATAGTTATTTTTTCGATCAATAAACGAGACTTTTGAGTCAATTAATTTACGTGATTTAAGTCTAATGTTCGTATGGTTAAGTTGTGGTTTTGGTAGTTAATGTAGGTTCGTACGATTCAGATTCAATAGTTTGTTACACTTTATCAAGGTTGTTAATGATTGGCAATTAAAAAAAGGTAAATAAATTATTGGTAAGAACCACTGGGTCGAACAAGGCAAATGAAATGAGAAAACAATAGAAAATTATGTAGTGTTTGGTACGTCGCAATGAGACTTAAAATGGAAAACACCATTACGACAGAATGAAAAAATCATGTTTTCGCAATGAGAGTTACTTATTGCATGCAATCACTCATTACATCAAAAACCATCATTTTCATTCATTAGGGACCCCTTGTTTTTTTTCCATTACGTCTTGGATTGGAATGATAATTACATAAAAACCCTTTATTAATTACCCATCAAACAAAAAAACATATTTAACAAAGTCTATTTTAGTCTTTTTTTATCGATTACATTCCATTTTATTTTTGCAACCAAACATAATTACAATCGTAATGCGTCATTCCATTACTTCATTTATTCCATTATGATGTTCATTTCATTCCGTCACTACTTCATTTCGTCATACCAAACAGACCCTTAAGGTTTCGACTTTACCTGTGTAATTTTCTGATTACGGTTTGTTACAACATTCATTATTGCTTATTACTCATCACTCATAATGATTTATGTGATGCAAGGCAGCTGATTGGTGTGTGCTTTGTTATTTGAAAACCCTAATTATTTAGGTTTTTCTTTTATTTGTTCGTTAGTCTGCTCTGGTTCGTTGCTTGATGCTGCTTGGTGTTTTTTTTGGATAATACAGGTTTTGATACTGGTGGCGTAAGGTGCATGTGACAGGGATGAAACATGGTTTTCTGAGTCAGAAAGGGATAGGGGGAGAGGTGTAAAGGAAAAACATATTGGCTTAAGTAACGATTTAGCTAAGAATGTGGGTAACGATGAAGCTAATGATACTAGTAACGTGGTATGCTCTGCTATTGATGAGTCTGTGGCGAAGAATTTGGGTTCGAATGATGTTAACACGCCTATTGTTAACATGGAAAAACCATTG
>BQNB010213577.1:0-10052 GCA_026074375.1 Tanacetum coccineum
TCTTTGAAAGTGTAACATTTTCCAAGACTGGATCCACCATTGTATTTGGATCCACCATGGTATCTTTGTGGTCTCCAATGCTCATCTAGGATATCATAACTATGATCAATATATGCAGCGGAATCTTAAGAACATGACCATAATCAAGCACAAGGTTTTACCAAACGTAGAATCCAGGAATCTGGACTCAACTAGGGTATGAATAACATTGATTGATTAAGCACAGCGGAATATGAAATAAGAACACAATCAACATTACTAATAAGGTTTTCTTTATTCAAACATGATAAAGAAACTATTACTACTACTAACTACTACACACGCTCTATGCGTTTCTAGACTCTCATTGGAGAAGTCTACTATTAAATGGATACCTCTAACCTAGACGCCTACCCTCTTTATATAATAGAGGGAGTAGGGTTTACAAGACAAGATAAGATCAATCTTATTTAACCAGTCTTCAATCATCATAAATACTATTTGACCAGTCTTCAATCATCATTAAATACTATTTGACCAGTCTTCAATCAGCATTAATGTTGATCTTTATCTTTTAGCTGAGCATTAAATACTGTTTGACTAATCTTCAATCAGTATTAATGTTATTCCAGCTTTGTCTTGTAGGTCCTCCATCTTTAATATGTTTTGTCATAATCAACTCAAATTATAATTCCCAACAATCTTCCCCTAGTTGATTAATGACAAAACCAATAAGCACAAGCTTTCCCTGAAGCTAATATAGATGAAGAACTTCCCCTGAATCCATGCACTCTTCCCCTTTTTGTCATAATCAAATAGGAGTGCATGTAGATGGTTAAGTATATGAACAATAAGCTTCCCCTTAAAAGTATATTAACCATCTCTTGAATCTCGAACTCAGTAGCATAGATCATCTCTTCCTTCAGTACGAACAAGACATGCTTATTACTATATTATGTAATAAAATGTCTTTGGATAATTCTTGTAGTCAATATATGCATGGCGATCACATGCAATGGCCGATAGTCTCAGTGAGCTCAGACGGATCAACCAGAAACCACTCAATGCTTATGATTATTCTTTTTCCTCAATAATCATATCATGAACTGTATGGTATCATATGCCCCCCAAAATATTTGTAAAGAGCGTGTAACTTTTCCAATCAAGAATTATAGCATAAACTGAACCTCCAAAATGAACTATACACATCATCATTGTTCAAGATCCAAATACGTCCAAAAACCAATAAAGTGTGTGTCGTCCGATATCGTCCAACGCTAGCGGTACAAACTAGCTATATCGGACAAAGCTGTCGGTACAAACCAAATTCTGCCATTTAGTGACTATATATTCTATCCCAAATTAGTCACCAAAACTGTTACTGTACCATCACAAATTTGTTGCCAAAGTGTCACAATAACCATGTACTCCTTTCTCCCATACCTTTTCGTGACACATATTCTGTCATTAAACTGTTGCTATGCTGTCACTAATTCAAGCAGTACAAAAAGTATGGGACAGCGGTACAAAGTGAGACAAACGGTACTAACTGTTAATAGAGCGGTACTAAATCAAACATCGCCACAATCCAAACAAGAAGTAGTACCCAATTCTACCACGCATCTCTACCAGTACCAACTCATGTGAACAACAATACTAGCTTGTTATTAAATTTGGAAGTATTAACAAAAGTGACATAGCAGCACTACTAAAGATTACCTTGGTAGCACTTATCAAACATGTAACAGCTCTCGTCACATAAACCACATTCCATAGCCGAATCTCTTGTGATCACTCCCATAAATAAACTCACCAATCACAAAGCTTGTGTGGTCCTTGACAAATAAACACATGATCTCAGTCCCGGACCACCATCATCAGACGAATAGCTTTGTAATAGCAGCAACATCACGTGTGATCAGCAACAAACAAAACAAAACAAATACAAGCGTTGTCCTGCCCTTGTTAGCAACATGTCGTGGGCCATCAGATCATGCGACAAGCCAACTAGCAAACGTGAACACATCCTACACGTGACAACAGTACCTTGAGCAGTAATCGGCATGAGTATAATACAACTTTATAGTATACAAGTGGTCCATCATACCAGCAGTAGAAATGACATATTCCATGTGACAATGCCCTTTGACAGTAGAAACAAACACGTGATGGCAATATATATCGTGGACTATAATCATCATGTATACTTGGCAGTATCAGCAATGTATGGGAACAAATACAAACAATCACGTCCAATATAATGTAATCCCTACAAATTAGGATTTCATATTCTATTCCCATAATACTCGTATCTTAATAACCACTTACCATATATATGGGAGAAAAATAATCCCTACAAATTAGGGATCACATTGAACCATCACACGTCCAAAAATCATTCCCATATAGTAACCAACATCTCTACTAGGGTTCATCATTGATCAAGAGATCAACTCACGAAAGCTAGTCAAGACAAATATAATCACCATACAAAAATTTGAAAATATACCTTTTCTGCAGCCAATTCATCATAGTATAGCTTTTTATTAAAAGCATATCTTGACGATCGCTCCACTCAGATTGTAGATAGATGTGTCTAAAACCTTCAGTTAAAATTTCGTGACGATCCAACGGTTAACGAATGAGTTATGACCGTTTTACCATGGCTGCCCAGAAAGTGACGAATCATAAAAACCCTAAACGGATTTTAAGGATGCTTCTTTGTTCTTCGACCATAAAACCTTGAATCCTAGATATCAAGAGCAACCTGCTCTGATACCACTTAAGAATATCGATCTAGCTCATCTAGGATATCATAACCATGATCCAGCGGAATAACAAATAAAACAATCATAGTTAAGAACAAGGTGTTACTAATAAACGTTAAGCCTTTCATTGTATTTGATCAGGATACAAAGGCTTACTATACTACTAAGCTACTAATAAGCTAACTATAATCATAGGCGTCTTACAAAGACTTGACGCCTAGAGTACACACACACACCTTTAGGTTTACATTGTGAATTGAATGAATTGCCCTTTAAACCTGGACGCCTACCCTCTTTATATAATAGAGGGGGCTAGGGTTTACAAGCAAAACTCTAGCTTACTTACTAAGCTAACCTAATATTACACATTAGGTCCTCACTGTTTCTTCTTTCGTCATTTCTCTTTATAGGTTTTGTAATTATCAAATCTGCAATTCCCAACAATCTTCCCCTAGTTGATAATGACAAAACTAATAAGCACAAGCTTCCCCTGAAGCTAATGTAGATGAAGAACTTCCCCTTAATCCATGCACTCTTCCCCTTTTTGTCATAATCAAATAGGAGTGCATGTAGATGGTAAAACAAATAAACAAAAATAAGCTTCCCCTTAAATGAACATGTTTACCATCTTTTGAACCTCGAACTTATTAAGCTCCAAACAGTAATCATTAAGAAGACCATCTAGGTTTGTACGTTATAGCCCAACGGGTGCCTTTGCCAAAACCACCCGCAGTTATATTCTAAGTGTTGTGCAATTGGTTTACCGATATCCACTGGGTTCACCACGGTGAGTCCAAACCCAAATAGCTCATATCACAACATTCGCGCTCACTCGTAGAGTAATTAAGGTTCATGATATTGGGGGACTTTAAGGCAAATAGTTACTTAGGCAATAATTAAATCAGGACCAACATACAGGAAATAATGCATTCATGGTTATAAGCATGTTCCCCTCGAGGGTTTATAAAATGAAAAGCGCGGGTTTTAGCTCAATTTCCTTTAAGACTTAATAAAGTTCTTATATATTGTTAGACTAAGCTAATTAGGATATTTTTAACATTTGTTTACAAGTTTAGTTATAGATTAAACGAAAAACATGAAATTAGGGGTTTCATAGTTGTTTTGGATCAAAAAGGGAAAATCGCATAGGTTTTTGAGTTTAAAGCTTTTAACAATAGATTATATATTATTATATGAACATTATAAGGGTATGGAAATAGAATGTGAGCTTATGTAACATGATTTGAGCTTATGGGTTTGAAAAGGGGTCGAAATGGGGACTTTTAGCTTTGTACGCCTAGAATAACAACTCTAGGGCTTCAAGTCATGGTTTCTTCACTTGTATTCTGCTCTTGGGACTTCTTAGGACTTCTCTTGATGTTCTTGATCAGACCTTGGACTCCATTGATGGTTAGAAAGAAAGATTGAAGGTGTGTTTGAAGTGAATGGGGTGTTAGGCTTTATATAGGGTGTGAATGGCTTAGGGACCAAGTTTAGCAATTTGGTGGCCAAGTTGCATGGAGTAAGGAGCAAGTATGATGACTAAGGAGCTGCTAGGATGAGTCATGAAAGGTTTAGTAGGAGGTGGAAGAAGGTGGGAAGAGTTGGGGGTTCGAAAAACCAAGGTGGTGACGAGATGAGGTGGTGGTTGTTTTATGGCCAAGGGTTTTTACTTGGTGACCAAGATGGGTGATGGAGCTGCTTGTGGAGATGTCATGGAGGTGCTAGGGTGAGGGTGTGATGATATCATGGTGGTTCTAGATGTTTTAGGGGTGTTTGGTTTGATTTATACATGGTTGTTTTTTGGACAGCCAACATCAGTCTTGGTAAAATGGTTGCCATTTACAAACCGTAACTCCGATGAAGCTCAAACCAGTGATCATGGTTAGATATTTGAGTCCTATACAACTTTTAGTTTTACATATTTAGGGTTCGTCCTATAAACTTTTTAGAGATAAAGACATTTACTACAGGTGTGCCGGAATATACGTACCTTTGCTATTTCGGCTATAACTAATTCATCCGACGTCGAATCGGGTTGAGTCAACCGGCAAAATGATCACAAGACATAGGGCTATTGATTTTTAGAAATCTGATCCGTTTTACATATTTAGGGTTTAGGGTTTTAAAAATGTGTATGAGAGTTTAGGAGTAGAGTAATTAGGGTTTACATGTTGTATATTGAGTGTAGTAGCTTGTACAAAAGTGGTGGTAAAGAAACTAGAATGAAAACGGAGGAAAAATGGCTATTTTGCATGTCATGCTTAATGACTTGTACATTGTGCTCTTAAGGACTTGTATATTGATTTGGAGGGAGTTTATATTTCAAATGTCATGTATTGATACTTGTACACATGCTTTGATACTTGTTACATTGAATTTAATTTGTATTACATTCAAATATAATTAGGGTATAGGGGTAAACGTTTATACGTTTAAAGCCTGTTTGATTAAAACGTTATAAATGGTACGTTAAATGGATAATGTACTTGGTAATAATGATGTTAAGATATAGACTTGACATATTAGGATGTTTATATGATATAAACATAGATATAGATGGCATAAGTAGGTTGTGTGAACTTGTTTAGTTTGCTATGCAAACAATGTTATATAATAGAATGTAATAAAGCGAAAAATTTCTCCGTACAAATGTGATCATAATAAAATAGGTTGATTTTGTTTTGATGAAAATTTCGGGTTGTTATATTCTGGAATGTCGAAAATAGTAGTACTAGTACTACTCCTATTATGGATAAAATCGGAAAGTTTGAAAACTTAATTTTTGATGGGCAAGCTATTATTGTGGATGAAACTGGTAATCCTTTGAAAAAGGTAGAATATCCGAATGATCTTGATAGTGAAGATGAGGTTGCTTCAGTTGGTAATGATATGGCTCGTTCTATGGCTTCAGAAAGGGTTGGATTTGGCACTCAAAGTTTGTTGGAACAATTGAGGGATTCATATGGAAATGGTGACTATGATGAAGACCCGTACGACGATGATATGTATGAAGGCCAGGATCTTCCTGCCGGAGATATTCAAACTATGCATTTAATCTGGTTTTTTCCGAAGTTCGAAGGTCGCTAAGAGAGCTAAGATTTTGTTTCGATTGTTTATTTTGTCTTAGTCATTTTGTGTCCTTTCTTTAAGAGATGTAGTTTGCTATGTGACGGTCCGGGAGATGAGGGATCTCACCATATCCTTTTGTTTTTTAAATGTTGTGATTGGCATAATATAATTTTACCGACGGAAAACCTTTTTTACCCAAAATAAATAATGTTGCAACTTACAACATTCCCTAAGTCGCAGCGCTCTGGATGGTGGTCAACGCGTGTGGACTTAATATTTACACTTTTGGTCGAAAGTCTGCGGGCTCGGGGTTTTATGTTCGTCCAGGATGCATTTTCGACGCTAAACTTTTTGGTTCCAAAACGACTGATAGTCGACTTTTTGTCAATTTTATCTGTCACAGCGAGTCTACGAATTAGTCGTGCCTATTTGTAACCGTAAAAAACGAGTGCTTTCACCAATATGTTGTAATTAAAAAAACAATACACATTCTGAAAGCGGTTACAATGCTCATATTTCTCATTCATTCAATTTTTCTTTTGATGCATCAAAATGAGGTATTATGATATTCATATAATTGTCATTGTCATGCAAACTTTTCTTGTAAGACGAATGATATCTTCGAGTACATACGATCTTTATCTCCTTAAAGGTCGCAATGCCAAATTTTGCACTTGTAGGATAAGCTAATTAGACATAAAAAAAACTCCGTTTATAATACCCTAAAGATATTTCATCTCTCTGAATGTTCACGAAGTCAAATGGGAGTAAATGTTCTCTTTATACTTATACTCCCTCCGTCTCATATTAAGTGTCCACAATGGAATCTTTTAAGTTTTTTATCCTCAACTTTGACCATAAATATTTTTGTTTGTGTATATATTATAGAACGAAAATTCTCCAACGAAAATATATTCAAAAACTCTATCCATTCATATATCTCGCATCAAGTATCATATAACATAAGAAGAAATCATTAAGGTCAAAGTTGAAGAAAAAAGACTTTGAAAAAGTCAAGTGGACACTTAATGTGGGACGGAGGGAGTATCACATTAATGATTAATCCCCACCTTAATTAGACCTAAGGTTATTACTATACTTAGAAACAAAAAATAAAGAAGAAAATACCATTTATGACGTATAGTAGGCATACCAAGCCTCCGGGCTTGGGTCACACTATCACTTGGGATTCTGGGCCCAACTTAGCAATCATGAGCCGAAACTAAACCCAATCCTGCATTGGTCACGGCTCGGATACAGCAAAACGGACGCGGACCTAACTATAGGATACTTCCGTCTACGGAAAGCACACGCGTCCGTACACACGGTTATTACGGAACCTTGTCCGACAAGGGACCCACTCTGGCCACTAACTAAACAAACGAAATATTAGGAAACCTAATATTTCATTCACTTATAAAAAGGGACCTTCTGACGCAATAAACAATACGATTTTCTCAATCTACATAAACATATTTTCTCTCTCTACATGTTTACTTATTTTCACGTCGGAGAGGTAAAATAGTTTTGGTTCGGGTAGGAGGCATCCTAAGATAAATTGTTAAAACACTATACCACCCCATCAAACCGAAAACTCTAATTGCCAAAAGTGGGCCCACCATACCCACCTAGTGAACCGGGTCAAGCCCCCATCTAAAATACTAATCCTTATAACCTTATTCACTTACTAAAAAGACACCAAATCCTTTTTATATCACGGCTCCAAACAAAAAGGTCCAAACACCCTTTTATTTCACTCACCGTTTTTACCACCTTGATACCTTACCCCCGTTAGTCCTTTAAGGACTAACGGTGCAAACCATCTATAACCAAAAGGGCCAAATATGCAAACATCAAAGGACTAAAGTTGCAATATACTTATATAAGTTGAGGGACTGAGTTTGCCAATCCACTAAACCTCTACCCTGTACCAATCAAACAAACAGAACAATCCCTTTTCCCGCTTCTACCTTGCTATTGTGACTATTAACTCCCACCCTCTTAAAAATACACTTACCCCATGGTTAAAACTATTAAAAAACCCTTCTAGCAAGGCCAAGAATGTATGCAACAGGGGGATGACTCGTCTGTGGGCCTCTGACACGTTGTCATTCCAAAGGCAAATCATTTGCAGTGGACACAATCAAGGGTATTATCGTGATGGATTTAAAGAAGCACAGTGAGAATAGAGGCCACGATGAAGCTTACTCCCATTGCTTAATAAGAAAGCCAGCTAAAGACCTAGAAGCATCTATCCTAGCATATAAAATAGATGCATTACTCCCTGAAGGGACTCGCTCTCTCTTTTTTTCGTTTAATTTACTTAAGTTTTTTAGAACTTTATGCTTTGTATTTCCTTTCCTTGTAAAGTTTTAAAGTTAATGAAATAAGTTTGAGGTTTGTGTTTTATAGTTGCTGTGTTGATCATTTTATATAACCTGTGAAGCTTTGAAACAGCTATTGAAACAGCTTATGGATTCACCATAAAAGTCTCTCACACTAAGCTTTTTGTTTCTTGAATCAAACTTATTTTACTGTTTTATCACTTTTATTTACTGTTTTAATCATAAAAATCTTTAAAAAATACCAAAAAAATATAAAAGAAGATCTCATGTAGCAATGGTGTATTTTTAGATGTTCCAGTAGGTTAGTGCTTATTGTGGATAAGTATAGGATTGGCATATGATAAGTTGTTTTTGGGCTTTGAATTCATTCAGAAAATTCTTGAGACTCTTGGTAAGTTTTCACTTTAGTTTTTTAAAAGTTATTTCTATTCAACTGTTATTCTTGAATTATTTTTGTTTTTATTTGCTTATTTATGCTTGAGCCTTATGTTAGTGTTATGCTTATTGTCTTTAGTCAATGCCTTATATGATCTTTGTTATTAAGTTTTTTATGCAAAACTGTACTTTATTGCGTAAAACTGTCCTTATTGTTGATTCTGTTTATGGTATTGCTATTGTTGTATTGGATTGTGCTACTATTTATATTCAATATTGCTAGATTGTTATTGTTGTATATAACTTTACTTTATAATCTTTGAAATACCTGCTTTTAAAGGACTTAGAAGTTTGCAAGTAAAAAAGGCATTTTAAGTTTTTAAAGGGGTGTTTGGTTTAACAGCTTAAATGGGTCAAAGTGGGTTAAAATTGCAATTTGACACTTAAGTCAGTTTAGTTTAGCCTAAAGTAGTCTTAAAAATCAGTTTGTTAAAGTTTTTAAGTAGTAGGACTCATTTTTAAGGTTTTGAGGAGTTGTGGTTTGAAACTGTTAGGTTATAGCTTATTTTAGTTGCTTATTTGATTGTGCTTTGCTTATTGTTGCTTTTGTGAAGTTTTTGTGTTTATTCATGTGTTATACGAAGTTAGAAACAAAAGTCTAAAAGCCTGTATTGTTGTTTTGAGTTTTTGCCAAAACTGACATAGATTGTTAAGTGTTCAAAAAAGTTTAAGAAAATGCTTTTTCATTTGCTTATTGTTGCTTATCCTGAATTTCAAACTCCTTTTTGAGTGTTAATTATTGTTCTTTGAGGTTAAATCTTAATTTGTTTGTAGGATATATATTCATAAGGATCTGTTTGTTTGCTTATTTTTAAGCTCAAAAGTGGTGATTTGTTAAGATTGCAAAAGTTAGCAAAAATTTGTCTAAGTGTTGAGTCAGTGTGAGATAGCCTTTTCATGAAGCTTTATAAGTGCTTATTTGAATTTCAAAATGCTTTTTTTTTGTAGCTTATTGTAGCTTTTTGGCCACTCTTTCTAGTGGTATAAGCCACTAAGCCATAAGGATCCTTTTGCTAGCTTATTTTTAAGGTAGAAAAGTCCCTCTTGGCCTTTTGCTTACTAGTTTTTTTGCCAAATTGCTTTTTAGCTTATTTAAGCTTATCTGCTTATTGCTTCTGCTTATTTAGGTGTAGTTCAGCTTATTAAGTTAGATTAAGCCCATTTTAGCTTATTCTCTTTAGTTTAGAGCTTATTTAAGCTTATTTGCAATTTAGCTTAAAATTTCTAAGTTTTATAGCTTTTAGATTAAAATGTCATTCTAGCTTAATGTAGTTGCTTATTTTTATTCCTAAGTGCTTTTTAGATATGCCCTTTTATCTGTTTTAGCTTATTTTAAGTTTTCATTTGCTTTTTAGTGCTTAAATTTGCTAATAGTTAGCATTTTTATAGTTTAGTATAGTTTAGCTTATCCTGCCCTTTTCAGCTTATTCTAGTGCTTATTCGTGGTTTATAA
>BQNB010213580.1:0-10051 GCA_026074375.1 Tanacetum coccineum
CAAAGAGTCATAAGGTGGTTAAGGTTAGGTATATTCGTTCCATGACCCAACCAAAACAGGAGGGATCTACCCAGGAACACTCCATTAGATAGAGTAGAAGTCCTAGGTATGATTGAAAAAAAAGGAGTAAAGTGATAATAAGGGAATAGTACGGACTGAGATGGAGCTAGTGCTGGAACAA
Organism: Tanacetum coccineum; assembly: GCA_026074375.1. Classification (NCBI taxonomy): domain Eukaryota; kingdom Viridiplantae; phylum Streptophyta; class Magnoliopsida; order Asterales; family Asteraceae; genus Tanacetum; species Tanacetum coccineum. The sequence continues at coordinate 182 of BQNB010213580.1, forward strand.
ACCTAACAAGGTACTAGTCATGAAGTCTCGGTAAGCACTGAAGGGGTTGAAGAATGAAAAAGAATTGTAAGTATAAAGGGTGAAAAGAAAGAAGCCCTGCATACAACCCTAGGCAAAAACCGGGTCAATACATAATCTATCGGTAATCACAAAGATGATTCTAATTTTGAAGACTGACATCATGGACCCAGTGATGCAATGCATAACCCTCCCTAGCCACTCAAAATCTCTCAAAAGATTTCTGTTTCATTTCTCACGGAGATCAACACGTTTCTATCGGCTTTCTCATTATGAGATCATTGATATTGAAAAGGTGGCAGTCTGCTCCAGCCTCTGATTACCAAATAACAAATGTGCACTTATAGAGTCTAGAGCCAACGAGATCCTTCAAAAATATCACTAGGACACAAATTCCAATATACAAAATGTGGTACATCATTATATAACATTTGGTATTAATAAGTCCTACGCATTATCCTTGTGATAATTACCAGAACATTCAGAGTGATACTCTTTAGTATTCATAGTGATGAATGAAAATCCTTCGAGAGTCAACATCAAACAGCTCTGCGAAAGGTGACTTGCGAGATTTTAAATGAATCAAGCTTGTGTCAACTAGATATCAATTTAGGTCAAGTATATGAATTGACGACTCAATCAGAAAGATAGTAACTCTCTGATTCACTCGTACCGTGCTGTCTGCTTTGAGACGTCCCGGTAATGAAAACAAGCAAGTACGGTGAATCTAATGCAATCGCGTTAGAGGATCTAATACTTTGACCTGGAAACCTTGTCAAAGAGGTTCTTCTAAACTGAACCTACCTGATCACAAGTACAATATTTATACTGTAAAATGGTCCTTACGAAACCAGAGGTTAATGTAACCGAACTCAAGATGAATGACAAAGCCATATTCGTTTATATCTGCTGTTTATCACTAACATTAATTTTCAGGTATAAGTGACGGCGTTACAACCTCATTCTAGCGAAGTCAAGATTCAAGACCTCATGCTCAATCGACAAAGATAAATACATGATGAAAGCTCAAGCACATGTGTCAAAGTCTTCCGCAATCTCTGATGTACAAGCACTTCCTCAAAAAGAACATTATGGACAAGATTGCCGAACAATAACAAAGATATATCTTACAAGTGGATCAAGTACTACTCCTTCCATTATGTGGTACAAGTAATCATGTCAAAGAAAATGTTGAGGGAGATTGTTAGCAAGCTTTCAAGATCTTGAGCATGAGGGTGGAGACATAAGATCGCAAGGTGGCATAAAGAGTCAAGGATAAAGATTTGGAGATCTCAGTATTCAAGACAAATCAAAGCCAAAGACCATGATATCAGTATTTTGTCAAAGAATATCAAGTTAAAGATCAAGATCCAAGATCACAAGCAAGCAAAAGGATCTTCAAAAGAATTCCCAAGAACACAAGGCTCCAAGACTCAAGACGTCACAAGAAGGATCTACAATTGAATGACCACCCCTTAGGGGGAGATTGTTAGCCGTGTTTTTATGTAAAGTGATGGTAATTATTAATCCCGAGCCTTGTATAGGAAGAACATAGTTTACGGGAATTCATTTAAGCTAATTGGGCCTAGTGGTCAGGCTTAAAGCCCATTTGTATTAGGTCCGGCCCAACATAAAGCCCAAACAAACCACCTTAGGGTTTATCTCTTGTAACTATAAATACCCCTTCCTAGCATGTTAGGAAGGGTGTTGCTTCTCATTTCTTTTCTTAGCAAGTAACCATTTTTCTCTTTGTCTCTCTCTCTCTCTAGTTCTTTCTCTCTCTAAAATCCTTTCTCTTATTTTCTGTTTAAGGTGATGAAATGATATCATCTAACACCTCTGTTTTACTATTGGTGCATGAGCACACAATTTTATTCGAACCAAATCAAGTTACATTTTCCTAATCCTGAGAAAAGTTTACAATTTCATCGAGTAGAAGAATCTGAGTCTGATAATCTTTTTTATGATCATATACAAGGAGAGGACGAGAACGCTGAAGACGTCCAAATGGCCAATCATTTGAGACCGATGGAAGAGCTACTCCAAATACCTATTGTAGGTATTGAAGATGCTATCGTTGTTCCAGCCGTTCTAGCAAATGAATTTGAATTAAAAATTGAGTTACTTAATTTCATAAGTAACAGTCCTTTCTTTGGTCTTGATAATGATGATCCTCATTCACACATCAAAAGATTTTACCAAATAACCCAAACTTTCAAAATAAACCAAGTGCCTCATGATGTGGTGAAGTTGATCTTATTCCCGTTTTCACTTAAAGGAGCAGCCGAGACATGGCTTGAGAATGAACCTCCTTGTTCAATTACAACTTGGGATGATTTAGTATCAAAGTTCTTGAATAGATTTTATCCTCATTCTAAAACAAGAGAGCTCAAAAAAGAAATCACGAACTTTCAACAAGTTTTCAGTGAGACTTTTACAGAAGCTTGGGAAAGATTCAAAGATTTATTAAGGAAATGTCCTCATCACGGATTTTCACCCCTTCATTAAATAGATTTTTTCTATAACGAGTTAAGTCAATCTGATCAAGATTCTCTAAATACCATTGCGGGTGGAAATTTGATGTCAAAAAATACTCAAGAAGCCTTAACCATTATTGAGAATAAAGCCAAGGTCCGAACTTTCAGAAATAAACCTCAAGTTTCGAGTAATGATGGTACCTCAACTCAAATTGATGCCATTGCCGCTCTTACTAAACAAGTCGAAGCTCTCGGTATCAATTCTAGCATGCATAAACCTAAACCTTAATCAAGAAGCCTGGATTCAATAATGCAAAATCAAATAGGTCAAATGGCAAAGATCTCCAGAGAGCCATTATGTGTGCACCAAGCAACACCCTAACGGAACCACAGCAAGCTTAAAGCGTACTAACTATAGATGGCTTGACATTGGATGGATCTTCTATTCCTCATTCTAATCTTCTCGTTTATCAAGAACCAAAGACCATAACAAAAGCGGTGGAAATTGCTAGCTCTCAGAGCACACCACTTGTCCCACCTCCAGAAACTCCACCATTGTCCGTACCAAAATCGAAGGAAACCCTGAGCTTAATCCTTATCAGCCATTGATTCCATATCTATCTCGCTCAAAAAAATAAATTTCAGCTTTAAGAATCTATCGTAATTGCGACCATTTCATTTATCGTATTGATATCTGTTTGATGTCTTTGTACATAAATTATACTTCTTGAAAACAATTCTTTGAGGGCTAACTCACGCCTTCTATCTAGATTCAAGTTGTCATGTCTCTCTCCCCATCTCCCTACCCCCTACGGGGATAGTGACTTTTTCTTGAAGAGACTGACACCCCTATCTTTCCTAATTTAACTTCTCTTCCTAGTTATGAATCATTGTGATATGAAATCAATCATCAAGAAGAGAAGAGTAGTGGCAGTACCACTTCTCATTCTAATCATTCTCTTCCAGAATACGAATCATTCTGTTTTGATGTTGATCATATCAAAGAGAAGAGTAATGGCAGTACCACTTCTCATTCTGATCTTTCTAAGTATGAATCGTTTCATTTTGATCTTTCGATTGATCCGCTTCCTCCTGCCAATAGGAGTAATTCTAACTCGCTCACATCATATCTTCTCTGGAGTATGATCGTTTTTACTTCGATATTGAACAAGATCCTGGAGAGTTGACTAGACGTGTGGAAGAAAATATATCTGAAGATTCAACCAAGGAACTTACAAGTCCTGAGCTTAATGATTTACGTTTTCTCTTATCCGATTGTGACTCCATTTTTTCTGAGATCAGATTTCCTTCCGAAAATAAAGACAAAATTTTCGATCCCGGAATATTCATTATCAAAGGAGTCCAATCTCTAAGATTTCATATTCTTCCACTGGACGATTTTTCTACTATCTCATTCGTCAGTGATTCTCTTTTCCTGACTGATCCTTCTGAGATCGAAACTTTTATATCATTTCCTTTCGGAAATGAAGACAAAGTTTTTGACCCCGAGATCCTCCTTATCAATGAAGTTCTCTCTTTTATAAGAAAAACTCCACATCTACTGAGTGATAATTTCAAGATTGATAAACATGATATTTTTAGTGAACTTTCTTTGAAGATTAAATCATTGATCTGTTTTCACCCTAAGGACAAAGAAATTTGGGGAGAGTCAAGCTAGAGACTCGGACAAAAACAAGCGCTTCGTGGGTGGAAACCCATGCTTATCCTAGTAATAGTAACAATATTATATTAGCTTAGATTTAGTATTTAATAAGTGTGGGAGTGTGCTTCTATCCTTGTTGTGTTTTGTGGTTATTTGTTTTTGCTTGTAGGATTTTCTATGATCTTGAAGACCTTCGTGCTTGTTTTCAATCCTCCAATCACGTGGTCTCTGATTATTTTCATGATTATATCCTGGGAATCCTTAATCCTGATCATATATATATATTTGATTTTATTTCCCCTTTTACAGTTGGAATTTTTTTGCATTTGCCTTTTTCGTTTCTTAGTGTGGGGTAAAACCTGACTTTTTTGAACATTGAGGCCAATGTTCGATTCTAAGTGTGGGGGGAATTTTTGTTCAAAATTGATCAACATGTGCTTATATGTGCCCTTTCGGAAAACCCCGTTTTAACCAAATTTTTGCTTTTTTTTTATTTAAAAAAATTGATGATGATAAGACAAATAGAAAAATTATAAATATGTGTGAGAAATTATGACCAATAGGGCTTGAACTAGAGAGATTTTGACTTGACCGAGTGTTTCACTCTAGCTTTCCCCTTAGCTTTCATGGTCCTAAGGTTTGTAAAAAGCTTTAAAATTTTTAACAAAGAACGAAAATGATAGAGTTGAATATAAGTTAGAAATATGCCTAAGCATGGAGTAGTCTGGATTATCTGTAAGTAGTCATAGAGGTTAATTGCGGCATTTTGCTTCCTATTCAGCTCTTAAATATACGATATAAATTAATATTTATATTTTCATTAAATAAGTTGTGATTTGGTTTTGCGATTCTTAGTTTTGATCCCTTCGTAGAGATTTCTTCTGGTGAAAGTAAGGTACGCATCGAGGTTTTTTGTTAGTGTTGTGGGGAAATAGGCTACCGATTCCTGATGGCTCGTTCCCGTTGTCTAGGTAGTTAAAGAACATAGACTGAAATTTGGCTAATATATATATAATAATAATAATAATAATAATAATTTACCTTGTCAGATTACTGGGTCTGGTCGGTTAGGACGCCCGATGTCTCAGTCTTCATATAAGGCAAGGAATTCGAGACTGATAAAAGTTTACTGGCTCTGTCGGTTAGGACGCCCGATGTGCAATGTCTTCATAAAGTTCCAGGGGATTTCACGAAGTGGAAATAAGACTTCTGGGCTCGTCGGTTAGGGACGCCGATTTGTTAGTTGTTTAAAGGGACACCGAAGGCTATAAATAATGTTGCAATAATAATTATATAGCCCAAATTTCGACTCGGGGTTATATAAATAAAGTCTCATATCTGGACTGTAGTGGAGTTGTTTCGGATGAAATAAAAAGGATAACCCTTAAATCATGTGAAATTAGAACCTTAATGTGGACCTTATTTTCAGCATATCGTCTCTTTAGGAAAGGATTTCAAACTAATTGTGGTTTAAACCGGTCACCTTTATAATAATAAGGCCTTAATATATTTAAATAAGTGATCTCGTTTCACTTTTGTGTTTGAATAAATCCTTAGAGGGAAAATTGAATTGGGGAGAGATAAAGTTTCTGAGTTTACATACAATTTAGCATTTTATGAGTAGCGTTTGCATCATATTCTATATATTTAGCTGTGATTTTTGTTTTAAGCTGGTTTGGGGGATAGTTGAAAATCGTGCGATGATCGAACTCCTATTCTTTTTGTCTTTTATATTGTTTTGTAATTAAAAAAATTTAACTTAGTTCTTTTATTTTTAATAAATAAATGGTTTTTAAACGGGAGCGCTTTAGAATCTACATGATTTTAATCTCTCTTAAGAACCTTTTTTGTTCTTGGTTTTGAAGTGGGGGTTTATTAAGTAAGGAGTGGGCATAGTTTTTATTTTTCGGGGTGTTTTATAAACATTGCGTGTGGGGACCAGCAATGGCTAAGTGTGTGGGTATTTGATGTTGTGCTTAAACAAAAATCATTATATACGGAAAAACATTATTAATTGGACTAAAAACATGAAATATGCTTAATTATATTGCAAATATGTTTGTTTTGTGTTGTTACTGTCGTGTATGGACAAAGGATTGATAATATGAAGCAAAAACGACGTCTCTCATTTAAGATTTGAAGACGTTTTGTGTTTTTCGAGGATTATCGATTGTGTTAGTAGTTCCCTAAGCATGCATTTGGAATGTGCACAAAATTACATGTGTCTGACGGTGCCTTCATTTCTTATTGGGCCGGCCCGACACCATTTATATGGGTCGGACCGACTCATACCTATTAAAGCCCAAGATTATTAATACAACTTGTTAAGTCAGCCCAAGATAAAACCTAACACTCACTCGACCCAATATTATATGTGCAACACACAAGCCCAAGTTTATAAGGAAAAGAAAAAAAAATAGGACTAGGCCCAATATGTCGATAAGCAAACTCGGCCCAAGATCAATTTGAGAAATAAGATATCAATATGTTTACTAGCTGTGCAATTTGTGGGCAGTGTAACTCACTCACCCAAATTAATTCAAGTAGGTGATTGGACTCACCTACTCTTAACCACTAGTTTCTTTTGGCAATATAACTCCCAACACGTAGCGCATGGTGGAGTGTTAAATTGTTTTCAGGTTATCGGTCGAAGAATGTGTGTGATAGTTTTGTGCGTTCCGTTTAACGCAAATGATCGTGTGGCAGTGTAATAATTTTATTGGTGGATCTTTCATTCGCTGAACATGATACAGTTCAGAGGTCCTCATTCATACCATTGATTGGATTATTAATGTGACTTTTCGTTGGAAATTTCGCCCCTTTGCAATTTACAATTTTAACCCAATCTTTGGGTTATATAAAGAACGATTGCTGCATTTCTGATTAATTCGATAGTTTACTCTCAAATTTTTAGTGTAGTTTCTTTAGTTTTAGCTTATTTTAGTTTTAGCTCATTTCAAACTTTGTAAAAGCTTTTCAGCTTATTAGAGCTTATTGTAACTGCTTATTTTAAAGATAATGAAGATGTTTGTTGAGGTTATTTAGCTTATCCATTTGGCTTATTGTCTTTTCTTTTCTTTCCTTTTTCTTGGCTTATTCATAAATAAGCTCTCCTCCTCAAAGCTTATTTTTCTAGCTTATTCAGAAATAAGATGGAATTCAAATAAGTTATTTCATAGCTTATTGTCTTTTATTGCTTAATTCTTTTAGGCTTGATCTAATAAGTTTTTAGATAAGCTGTCGGTTGGGCTTATTTGTGAATAAGCTTTGATCGCTTATTTTCTTTGATAGCTTATTTTCAGTACTCGACTAAGCTATAATATAGCTTATTTCGTTTAGATCTAAGCTTATAAATCCAAATAAGCTTTTGCTATTTCATTTTCTCTTCTTGTTTTGCTTATTCGGTTGCTTATCTCTTGCTTATGCTCGATTCGAATGCTAAAAGGGTGTCATGAGTCTTCTACTCGGCTTATTCTTTAAGTCTTGAGCACCCTTATTTTCGAGAGCTTATTATTTAGTTTAGAGGTTTTAAAAGCTTATTAGTAGTTATAGTTTTTGAGTGTATTTAGTTTAGTTCGGTTTTATGTGGCTATTTGCTAGGGCTTATTCAAGTAAAAGAGGGGTTATAACGAGCTCATTAAAGGTTCGGCTTATTATTAAGCCTTGGATTCTCTTCCCTTTTTCGAATAAGCTTTGATAGCTTATTAGCTTATTAGATTTAAATTTTGATTTCTAAAAGTAGATTTAGTGTAAAAAAGCTCATTTGTTTAGAAGTCTTTAGCTTATAGCTTATTCTCATAGCTTATTTATCCTAACTTTTCGTGTCTTATTTCTTATTCCATCCTTCCAATATCTAAGGCCGGAGCTTAAGGATTTAATAAGCTAGATTGAACTTGATTATTTACTTTAGCTTATTAAATCGGGTGGTTACTTTTCGTTATCGACTCGACATTCGGTTCTATTTCCTTTCTCTTTTCATTTCATTAGTGTAGATTATTTAGATTCATAATATGTCTTTATTTGCTTGTTGATTGTTATGATTAGTGAGTAGTTTATTAGTGCTTGTTAAGTGATCTTGTGAATTAGGAATCAAGTGTGAATTTGAAAAAGGTTTAGTTGATTAATAATTTTTTAGATTATTTAGATTTGTCATTTGATTGTTTGAAGGGCAAAATCCAAAAAATAATCAAATAACACATCTAGCAATTAGTATCTTTTTAAGAGATCGTTTTCAATAAAAACCAACGTTGTGAGAAAATCGTCTTTTCTAAGGATAATAATTTGTTAATAAACCTTAATTCACACTTAAGGAACTTTTCACGTCACTTAGCAAGCATATTCGTCTTATAAATCTTTTAGATCATTTTAGCATAATTCTCGTAGTTTAATTGATTAGTAGAATTCTAGTATTAATATTAGTATAATTTTTAGTATTAAAAATAGTTTTCTAAAAGTAGTTTAAATTCTAAAACCAAAAATCTAAAAAGATATCAAGCATTTTACTTCAAAATATAAACGTGGTTTTCAATTCAATTCTCGTTGGGATTTTGACTCTCGAAAGATTGATCATTGTTTGTCCTCAAGCAATTTTTATATCTAACGGGGATATTATTGCCGATACGTTATCGACGAATCATATTTCTTATTCCCCAAAGTAGGAGTTGCATGCAAATCACATAGATCACTATGTATTAACTCCAAAACTTCAGTTTCATGTTTTACATTTTGCGAAGGTTTCTTAGTGATTTTGGTCAATATACAAGTTTTACCCTTTTCAGTGTCCATATCAAAGGCTGGAATTAACCCATACTTAGACGTATCTTGCATCATTTTAAAGTGTACATGGCCAAGTCTAGCATGCGAAAGGGTTAAATAACATACATATATATAATATACATACATACAATAATATATATGACATATATATATACATATTTAAATTACAAAGAATCCAAAAAATATTTTTACACTTCTATTTATTTTTCCTCTTATATATATTAAAAATATCCAAAAAGTAGTCAAGACAAATCAAGGCCAAAGACCACAATATTAGTATTTTGTCAAAGAATATCAAGTTAAATATCAAGATCCAAGATCACAAGCATGAAAATGGAACTTCAAAAAGAATTCCCAAGAACACAAGGCTCCAACACTCAAGACGTCACAAGAAGGATCCACAATTGAATGACCACCCCTTAGGGGGAGACTATTAGCCGTGTTTTTAGTAATGTAATGGTCATTATCAATCCCGAGCCTTGTATAAGAAAAAATAGTTAACGGGAATTCATTTAAGCTAATTGGGCCTAGGTGTAGGGCTTAAGCCTATTTGTATTAGGTTTGGCCCAACATAAATCCTAAACAAACCATCTTAGGTTTTATCTCTTGTAACTATAAATACCCCTTCCTAGCATGTTAGGAAGGGTGTTGCTTGTTGTTGCTTCTCATTTTCTTTCTAGTGCAAGTAACCATCTTTTTCTCTCTTTGTCTCTCTCTCTCTAGTTCTTCCTCTCTCTAAAATCTTTTTCTTATTTTTGTGTTCTTGGTGATGAAATGATATCATCTAACAAGTTGGATCTATTTAAAGCTCATAGAGGTTAATTGTGGCTTTTTGCTCCCATAAGCTAAATAAATGTAATAAAATAATTTTCAATAAATTAAGTTGCACGGTTTTTACAATTCTTAGTTTTTAATCCATTCTTAGAGGATTCCTTC
>BQNB010213581.1:0-10051 GCA_026074375.1 Tanacetum coccineum
CGTTGGAGTCTTGATACATTTATCCTTGATTATGTTTGTTTAACTCTTATTTTATTTAGATCTTGGGGTTGATTACTAGATGTAATCGTTCTTTTAAGGGTTTTTCGCGATCGTCCTTTAGGGTTCTATACTCTAGTTTTAGGGTTTCGTTACTTGCCATTCTTATTAAACGTGTATTGTGATTCATTATGGGAGTCGGTTAGTTGGATTGCGTCTTATAAATTCGTGTCCTAGTTCTTTGCTAGAGATCGTATCGTTTTGAATTAGGCATAGAATTTCATGGTTTCCTTTTGTTAGCCTCAAAATATTGAGTCGAACATGGAATCTCGGTCTTTCCTTAATATAGGTTGTAATAGGCTAGTTACGGGTATCGGAATCGTTACTTAATCTAATATTATACGTGTTGCGGGCTAAAGCCCAAACCAAATCCCGAGCCCGACCTATTAGAAAACACCACACGACCCATTTAGGCTCACCATGGTCGACCCATTATGTGGTATAAATACCCTCTCCTTGGAGAGGGTGTTGTTTATTTCATTTGTAACACACACTCTTACAAAGAATCCTCCATTTCTTTCTCTCTCTAACTTCTTCCTCTTTTCTTCTTATATTGATTTCGGCATATGTGGTTAGAATGGTGAAGTGATATTCTGATTCCTACAATTAGTATTAGTCGCCACTGGGTGATTATGTGTTGATTGTGTGTGTTTATCTTGGTAAAATCTAAGCAAAAAGTGTGTTTTCAAGCTAATATACTCGAAAATAAAGTATTACAAATTTTGATGTTAAAAATGTTAAAGTTTGTGTTTTTATGTTAGATACAGCTTAAACATAGTTAGTTTTGCAAAAAGTTTAAAAAACGTTAAAAATTATGTCTTTTAGGTGTTTTTAGTGTTTTTGTTCGTGTGTAGTTTTGGGCAAAACCTACAGTTTGACTTGTTCTAGCTGCGGTTTGTCCTGAAGTTTGAAAAAACCTGCGGTTTGTCTTGCTGGTCTAGGTGCGGTTTGACCTAACTCAAGGTGCGGTTTGACCTAACTCAAGGTGTTGTTTGACCTGATAATCTTGCGGTTTGACCTAACAATCCTACGATTTGATCTAAAGCTCCAAAAGCTGCGGTTTGATCTAAAATGTACAACCTGCGGTTTGATCTAAAATTGCACAACCTGCAGTTTGATCAAAATTGCACAACCTGCGGTTTGATCAAATTGCATAACTTGCGGTTTGATCTAAAATTGCACAACCTACAGTTTGTCCTGAAATTGAAAAACCTGCGATTTGGCATGTTCTTCCTGCGATTTGGCCTTTTCTTCCTGCAATTTAAGCTAAGCTTATCTCATAAACTACAAATCAACAACAAACACTTAATCATTAACAAAAACACAATCAAGAACACTTACAACAACATCAATTAAACACAACTCTCACTAATCACTGAAACGATCTAATATATCATTTTTCACTACAATTATATTATTCATAACACAACAATCATTCATCATGATGAATCCAATCACAACGTCAAACAACAATAGCTAGATGCATAATGCCATTATGGCAGCGGGTTCCAGAGAACATCCACCAATGCTTGCAACAGGAAGATATGCACAGTGGCAGTCACGTTTCATGAGATACATTGACACTAGACCAAACTGTAAGGATTTAAAGCAATGCATCTACGATAGTCCTTATGTAATGACTAGAATCTTAGTTCCAGAAAAGCCAGCAAGAACTACAAAAGAAGCAGTACCTGCACACACTATGATTGAGACGTACAAGAATACTACTCTTAAAAATGTGCTTACTTTGATGCTGAAGCTAAAGCAATTCATTTGATCTTAACTAGAATTGCAGATGACATTTATTCCACTGGTGATGCTTGTACTACTGCTAAAGAAATGTGGAAAGCTATTGATAGATTACAGCAGGGTGAGTCACTTAACAAACAAGATGTCAAGACTAATCTTTTCTGGGAATTTGGTAAGTTTACATCAAGAAACGAGGAATCCATTGAGTCGTATTACTCCAGGTTTTATAAGAAGATGAATGAAATGGTAAGGAACAATTTGGAGGTAGCTACTATGCAAGTTAATTAATGTCTAGTTTCTACAACAACTCCAGCCAGAATGGTCAAGATTTGTGAGAGTTATCAAGCAAACTATTGACTTGGACAAGGAATCATTTCACAAGATCTTTGACATTTTGAAATAGTACCAAAATGAATTCAATGAAATCCATGCTGAAAAGTTAGCTAGGAATGCAAATCCTCTCGTACTTGTTGCTATTACACAACTGATAATGCTCGAATTATACATATTTTTATATGCGTTATTTGTGCTTTTATGTATACTTACTGGTTAATTATATGAACTTTCGATACTTAATCAAGTATATTTTCAATTTTAGGTTCGAGGTACGTGTCATGGAAGAAAACAGAAGAATACGCTAAGAAATTGAGCTTAAACGAAGAAAGAACTCAAGCTAAATGCTTCCCGACACCTGTCCACTGTTTTGGCCATAACTCGGTCATACGAACTCCATTTGACGCGATTATGGCGGCCACGTGAAGAGAATTCAATTATCTACAACTTTGCAAAAGGCCAAGTATTGAAATTTACCCAAGTACGCCACACTTCCAAAAATGTGCGGCACACTTTTCAAGAAATCCAAAGTACGACACACTTTGAGTTTGCAGCAATAAATTCACGAATTTGGCTCCAAAAAAGGCCACCTACACCCCCAACTTGGTTCTAATGATCTAAAGCGCCTATAAATACCCCTAGAACTCCAAGGTAAACACACAATTCATTCTCAACTCTACAACAACTTAGAGAGGGAGAAATTGGTAATCTTGGCTTGACAAACCAAAGATCCAAACACCCCTTCAAACCACCATCACCACCATCGACTATCACCACTCTCAACCATCAATTTCCAGAAACCAACCACCATTTTCAGACCTTATTCGTCCATTTCCAGTATACACAATCAACTATAACCCTCTCAACTAGTAGAATCAAAGTTAGAAGAAGTTCTTGGGAAATTTGGTTGAACTTGCTTGTAGTTCATCAACATTTCTAGGTTTTAATCCATTAAAGGAAGTAGCATTAAAGTGTAATTCGAATCTATAAGCGATTGTGACAGAGTTGTTAATAGTTTTCGGGTTTACTTTGAAGATAATAAAGTTTTTGTTGGAAAAACTTGTGAAATCATCAAACATTTGCTCTTGAAGTTGGTATAAATTTTATTTATCTTTTGAATATGATCTTTACTTAATTCATGATGAATTTTATGTGTTTTGCTACTTGTTTGATTATGGAGTAGTCGCTTAATGTTTGTTTGGGCATAATGTGATCATTGATATGACGTGTTTGGATACTTGTTTATTGATTTAGTAAAACATATTTCATAAGAATATAGGCCGAAAGGTTTTTTTATATATGTGTTCTATCATCTCAAAATATATATTGGTTATAATAACTTATAAAGGTCTAAAGGATTTATTGTTATTAATCGATGTAATAACTTGTTACATTTAAAGGCCGAAAGGATTTGTAACTTGTGAAATCTTTATTCTCTAAACTTGTAAACACTATCCTAAACACTTCTACATCTTAGTAATCATTGTCTAAACAAACATACTTTAATTCCTTGCTTTTATCATCTCTTATTCGATTTCTTTACAGTATTCAATATATGCACGTTTTGGTTAATTTGACCAGTGACAATTATTTTAGCCTTAGCACCTTAATTACAAACTATGAAGACTTCAATTCCCATGGAACAACCTGGACTTACCTAAACTATACTATACATGAAAGGGTATACTTTCCCGAGTGTTATGTTTTTAGTAAAAATTGGTATTTTTAGTTATTATAAATTTAAAGCTTGTAAAACACACATCAACAACACTATCCAGACTACCATAATCAAGCACCAAAGCCTCACAAATCTATTTCACACTCATCATGACAAATAACAACATCTAAGTCACATGCTTCTACCAGACACAAAAGCAAAAAGATCACCAAGCCAATTACACTTCCTTTTGAGTCTGCATCTGATGAAGACAATGATCCTGAACAGGCTCAGAGAGACAAGCAGTTGCAAAAGAATTTGGCACTCATTGAAAAATACCTCAAGAACATTTACTCCAAACCTACCAACAACAACCTTATAACCTTATCAAACACCAGGAACCAAAGCGGGTTAAGGATTATGCATATCACAAAGAAAAGATGTTGCTCTGCAAGCAGGAAGAAAAAGGTGTGCCCTTAAGTGCATAACAAGGGGATTAGCTAGATGGCACTAATGAAGAGCCGGATGAACAAGAATTGGAAGCACATTACCTTTACATGATAAAGATTCAAGAGTTCCCATCTGCTGAATCAGGACCTACTTTTGATACCTAGCCACTGGAAAAAGGTACACACTGATAATGAATATAATGTGTTTACCAATGATCAAGACCATATTGATCAACCTGGAAACATGAATGACGAACCATTAATGGAAACGGTTGATAGCAATACCACACCAGATTCTTCAGATGTGTGTAATAATGATTTTGAGGATGATCAAGAAGATGAGCGAGTTGCGCTTGCTAATTTAATCGAAAATTTAAAACTTGATACCGATAAAAACAAAAAGATTCAAAAGCAATTAAAGAGAGCAAATGCATCAATCACTCATGAATTGAATGAATGCAAATCTGCTCTAGCGGAGTCAAATGACATTCTTGATAGATGCATAAGTGCACTTCATAACCAAGAGATTGAGCTTGAGAAGTACAAAAAGTATACAGATTTTCAAATTGAAAAGGAAGAGTTTGAACGTAACTTAAAAGCATCTCTTGATCGATTAGCTCAGCAAAAACATCAAACTATAGAAGCGTTAAAAACACAAGCTTATGAAACTTTTGAATATAAAGAGAAACATGTTGAGTTAGTTCATCAGAGTTCTTTAGAACATATACATTATGACCATCTTCGTAAGGAAATGGAACAATTACAAAAGGATTGCAAAATCAGAGAAATAAAGATATTGACAAAGTGATTGCCTTGGAAAACCAAGTAAAGTTTTTAAATGAAAAAGTTTATAAAACCAATCAGTCTGTCCAAACCATTCATGTGCTAGCTCATAATCCGAGTTCGTCATATAATGGTAGACCAAGTTTTACAAATACTAAGTACCTCAAGAAAGCTCAATCTAAAAAACCAAGTCTGTACAAGGTTCCATTTGATAAAGATGATCTTGCGAATATATTTTTGCACCAGATTGTGCAGAGACTCTCATTCTTGAACAAGAGAGTAGATCAAAATTAAATAAAGATTTGGTTAAAGAATATGATTACTCGAATCAAAACAGTCTTTATGAAATTTTTACTACTCAAACACGAAAATCACTTGATGAACTGTATGTTACCAATGAAATACGAAAGAAAATATGGAGAAAATCTTTTGTTAAATACAAACCGAACATTGTTAAAAACATAAGTTTTCTACCTACTCAAGCTTCTTTAAGCAAAATTAGACACGCATTTAATTTTTTTCAATACAGTATTACGAACTTCAAAGAAATTGTTTAATTAGATTGTGAAAAACGAATGAACAATAGATGGTAACAACCAATTACTCAAGAGATAAATGTGCTTGTAAAAAATCTTTTAATTCCTCTTGCGAAAAAGACAAAAGAAAATGCTTATGCATTTGAATCTGCTCTCAAAAAGGAAATGTTTGAAGATTTAGAGTATGTTCAATCCCTTGAAAAAGAACTTGACAAACTTCAATTGGATAAAAATGAATTTTCAAATGAATATGATCTACTCTTGCAAGAATGTCTCACAAATAATATTATGTGTGCTACTTTACTATGGCTGATATAGATGAATATTCTGAAATGGCATGAAAATATTTAGAGAAAATAAAGGAATTTGAACGTCTTAAGATTGAGCTTTCCAAACACACTGAAAATGTCAGTAAAGAAGTATATATTGCACTTTTAAGAAGTTTTGCTAAACTTGAGACACACTTGAACTTGTTTTACAACAATGTCAAAAACAACTTCAAAATGACAAAGTTTTGAAGCAACACGAATCTACTTCATTACGGGAACTTCGTCATCTCTACTTCTGTCATAGAAAATGCAAATTGCCTAGGTGCAACGAGATATGAGATGGTCGGCCGATTTTGGAGTAAAACTTACCACTTAAGCATATACCTACATGCCATAAAAAACCCTAATGTGGTAGAAAACAGGGCCGCCAATGGATTATTGATGAAATCCGTGGAATCGCCTACTGGTTACCGGCATAGAGTGCTCCTGGCCTAACAACAAATTTCTGACATTACCATCAGATAAAATTCCGTCGATAATCCAGTATTCCATCACAAATTAAACCAATGGATTAGCGACAGAAGATCCGTTGTGATCCGTCACTTGAAATTCTGTCCCATATAAAAAGAGTCGTAACATTTCCCTAATCTTTGGGATATTGATTCATATTATTAAAATATTCAAAATAAACTGCAATAAGCAATAGAGGCTGAAATTTAACTTATAATTATGAATAGTGTTGTGGCTCTTGTAAACGTTCACATAACAAATATCAAACAATTAAAATAGTAACCTAAAAGTAGTTTTTTAGAAACTTGAACAAAATTAGGACCCATTATTGATCTTCCCCAACCAAGGTGGTGGAACCATTCCAGTTTGCTTCTGAACCGTGCACAACAAAGGTGGCAACATCTTGTAAATATATACCAGCAACTTCCTTCATAGCACCTCCATCACCACCTTCTCCGCTACCATTTGATCCCGTCCAAATGCTAATCATTGGCTGCAACCCTTTAATGGCGTCATCATAAATCTTGGCGGTATCTTGATCCATTCCTCTGTTAATCATCAAGTAATCTATTAAGGCCCAATAGTTTCCTCCCAATGCACCTGAAAGTGTGCTTATATGGGCACCTTGTGCTTTTGCAAGTGCAACAATACCTTCAGCCTCTTTTTGTTTTGCGTATAGCTCACCATCAGCTGCTTGTTGGCGAGCATATAATGCAGCATCAGCTATCGCCTTTTGAGCCTGAGCTTGTTTTTCTTTCTCATAGAGAGTTGCTTCTGCCTTCTTTTGCTTCTTGTATCGCTCCCACTTTGTCTCTTGTACCTTTTTTAAGGTCAAAGATATTATATTAGATTTGGTGACATATCTACAATTCATTAAACTTGGTTCGATTAAGAGTAGAAACAATCAATAGCGTACCTTAGTTTCATACTCAACCCTAGCTTTACTCAGGAACTCGGCCTTAAGTTCCTCAGTCCGAGTCAATGCATTCATGATCTCAACTTCCTTCTGAAGCTCCGCCTCCCTGAGGGCCACCGCCTTTTTGGCCTCAACCTCTACCTCCTGTGAATTTTGGGCCCACTGTGCTTTCTTCATTGCTAGCTTAGCATTGGCTTTAGCCACTTCAGCCTCCCTCAAATTTTCAAACATCTTCACATCCGCCTTCACCCGTATCTCTTCCTTCGTCGCCTCTCCTTGCCTTTGCGTCGCTATGATCTCTGTTTCCGCATCTATCTTTGTTGCATTATGTAGTGTTTATCCGTCTCGAAGCTTGGATCCAACTGCACCCTACATTAATCAATCGCAAACTCATCAATATTTACATTCTTAATATATCACGCAATTCAAAAGCTGTAAAAAAAATGAGTGATTTGGATTGCTTTGTTGGAATTGTTTTGTAGTGTTTACTAAATTTGTTATAAGTTTACAGAAATACTATAAAGAATTAAACACAGAAAACATAGCTACTGTTTAAGACTTGAAGACAAGACCAACACTGAATATATTTTTGATTTAGTAGTATTCATGATTCATTGTTATTAATCTAGTTAGCTTATAGTAGCAGGAAGGTATAGAATGTATAAATAATTTTAACATGATGGAGATTATGCTAATTACCTTCATCTTGGCTTCAGAAACATCCACTTTAGCCTGATTTGCTGCTTCCATTTGCGTTTTCTGGCCTAGATACGAGAAATACTCGTGTCCAGGTACATCAACAAGCTGTTTAACATTAGCATTGTAGATGAGCAACCCGAACTGATTAAGTTCCAGTTGAACAGTCTCAAACACCTCCTTCTTAAACTCCTTTGTTCCTTTGAAAATCTCTTCCATAGTCATGGAGGCAGCCAGAACACGCGTCTCACCTTCAATGATCCCCTTCACAAGCTCGTGCATATGGTTGGTTTGATTAACCTGGCTCGTGGTGAGCTTGGCATATTTGTAGAGACTCTCTTTATCATCAGTGCGAGGACCAATAATGAACACATCAGGTAAGATGAAGGGGAGTTTATCGGCACTCATGGGTTGAACTTCAAAAGTGTAGTTGATGGGTGAGAGGTCAATTTTGGTAGAGGATTGACCGGGAAGTATCCATGCTTTCTTCACGATTTTGATGTCATGGATACCGACTCCGGTGATCACTAGGTACTCTAATGCCTTTGCTACCCTGTACATGATGGCTGGTGATTAATTTTTCGAGTTTTGGAGTTGAGAATAAACTAAAGGTGATGCACAAGAAGATGGATGTATATTTATAGGTGTTGTAAATTTCTCGGTGAAGTATATGAGGAAGATATAATGCTAATTTCTTAAAAGATACGTACCATTTATTGTGTATGATGATTCAAATGAAACAAAATTTTCGTATATTTTGATATAAAATATAGTCTATTTATAATTGTTAATTATATGAGTTAATTACATAGATCGTCCTTGTGGTTGTTCCAAAATTACAGGTTTCGTCTTAAAAGTTCAAAAATTACACTGATCGTCCCTGTAGTTGTTCATTTTGAGTTGACCGGTCCTTTAACCGTAACTACATCCATTTTTTTGTTAACGGCAGGGGCATTATCGTCCTTTCACTTCCAATAAAAACCACATGGACCATTTGTGTAATAATTTTTTTAGATTTTATTTTATTTTATTTCTTATAACTCTTATAACTAAAATTTTTATTTCTCAAAAAGTAATAATTTTTATTTCTATAACTAAATTCTAGGTAATGCACAATATTCAACTGCAAACGCAGCAGCAATTCCACCAACCGTCACATCAACCGCCGCACCAACCGTCAATAACCTCAACCTAAATTCCGCCACCACCACTGTTTACGACACTAATAGCCGCCGCTGCATTCGCAGCAGCAATTCTACCAACCACCGCACCAACCGTCTCCCTAACCGCAGCTCCATCCGTTACACCGCCCTCCCTCGTCGTAACTCCTCCGTCAGCCGCCCTTACATCCATCCCAACCGAATCACCTTCATCTCTTTTACCATCAAAATACAGTTTCCATATCCAAACACCCCCTTAATCAAAAACCCAAATCCCAAATCCTCAATTCCATCATAATCCCCAAAACCCGTCTTTATCAAATCCAACCAAAACCCACATAGAAATCCATTAAAAACATGCCCTCAAATGATGACAACGACGTTGTAATAAACCAATTCAAGAAAACAAAGAAAGATTGGGATAGAGCAACACACTGTCTGTAACACCCCCAAAAATGTGTCGCAGCGAAAATATGTCCGGAGGCGTTACTTCATAATACAACAGCACAAGATACAAGAGAACGACCTCTAAATGTGTCGTTTGAAAAGTAATCTCGTTGATTTTCTTGAAATTGACATAACATTTGTCCCATAATTGCATCACAATGAAAAGCTTGAAAACAATACAACGAGATTTGATCATTTGAATGTAGTAGACTCCAATGCATATCAAGTAGGCCAAGCATCTAATTCACCTGAGAAAAACATGCTTAAAAGTGTCAACATAAAGTTGGTGAGTTCATAGAGATATATGTGTGTGTCATATGTATTGAGTGGATGATCATAATGGGGAGGAGAAGGGGTGTTTATATACCCCTCTAACCCTAATTATAGATAATCTCTTAATCTTGTAGATAATCTTAAAGTCTTGTAGATAATCTTAAAGTCTTGTAGATAATCTTCAAGTCTTGGCATTATCTCAATTGTTAAAAAATA
>BQNB010213583.1:0-10051 GCA_026074375.1 Tanacetum coccineum
TATATATATATATATATATATATATATAATATTTTTATATATACCTAAGACTATTATATATATTGCCATATTTACCTTGCCATTCATTTCGTCATTTCCTTATGCCATGCATAGTTTCATATAAAGGGGATTTATATAAACTTTTGCTTGTGCAGATCATGGCAGCTTTAGTTATTGCTATTTCTTCTGATTCTTTGGATGAGAGTGTGGGATCACCGCCCTCTCGGGTTACTCTTTTTGGTGATATTCCCACTATTATTCCTTCTACTTTTGTGATTGCTCCAGAGACTCCTGCTATTGCTCCTGTTATTTCATTTGCCGCTCCTGTGGTTGAGACGACTCTTGTCGCTTCACCCACTAGATTGTGTTGCTTGGTTCCTTATTCGGATTCTGATTCTGATTCATCTGATGAGATGGATTCTCCAGAGTACATTACCCCATTACGAGCTACTTCACCTTTCTTATACACCGATTCTCCTGAGGCTTCTGATTCTTCTGATGGGCCGCCATCGCAGGACCCTTATGTTACTATCATTACTCATTGGAGGAGCAGGGTAGTAGCACATTCATCATCACCATCATATTTCCCTATTGCTCCTGTTACTGCCCCACCCAGGACTCGTCAATGAGCAGCTATTCTGATCCGACCCGGGGAGGCTATTCCTTTACGTCGACCTTACCGTACCCATCCTAACGAGCCACAGAAGGTTATGACTACAAGGAAGAGGGTTGTACCTTTACCAGCTCGTAGATTAGCATGGAGGCATGTATCTCCTCGTTATTCAGACCACCGCCCATCTTTTTTTAGTTCATCTTCGGATTCTTCACCAGTTCATTCTTCGGGTTTAGATGCACCAGATCAGGCTCATTCTGGATCTTTGGCTAGAGTTGTATCACCTAGATTGGGTTATCCATCGGTGAGAGCACCATGACGTAGTGAGGCATTTTGTCATTGGTGAGCTACTCCATTATCTACTTTTTATCCACCGACTACATTAGAGTCATCAGCAGGAGATTCATCTAAGAGACCACTACATTCATCTCACATTCTACTGGACCATCTCGCAAGAGATGTAGGTCCCCGAATGATTCTGTACCATCATCTACACCAGTCTCGGGATCGTTAGCTCCTATTCGTGTTGATCTTTTACCACCTTGTAAGAGGTTCGAAGATTCATACGCAACGGAGGCTAGCATGGAGGAGGATATCGAGATTGATCCTATAGAGACTGAGGTTGATATGGAGTTGGGTATTGGTGATAGGGATGATGTTAGAGATCGTGTTGAGATTGATCCTAGGGATGTCAGGGATGACATAGAGGAGCATGAGGCTGACACCAGTGCTAGAGATATGGTTGAGGTAGGTATCAACCCGAGGTCAGCACCGTTAGTTGAGGAGGAGATTGTAGAGCTTGTTGGAGAGGATTCTTATGGTTCTTCTGGCACTAGAGATGGCATTGTTAGGTCATTCGAGGAGATATCGATTGACTTGGATAATGTTGTGCGTGACTTTTACCTTTATATGTCTGAGGTTTATATTGATAAGATTGTTGAGATTGAGACTGTTCAGAGCCGGTTGGAGACCGATCAGTTGGTAGCTAGTAGAGACAGAGCTAGGATGGCCGAGAGGATATATAGCTTGAGGTTGGAGAACCTCAAGGTTCATGCTATGTTGGATATTGATAGGGATCGAGTGAACAGTCTTCATCTTCATGTGTCTCTTTCACAGGAGGAATTTCATCAAGTTCGTAGGGACTGTGATGATACTCGAGGGAGACTTAGGAGGTTGGAGTCGTATCTTGAGAGGTGTTTTGGTTTTCGCCTTTAGACTAGTAGTACCATGATCATGTAGGACACTAGACTGATGGCTAGGTCTAGATGTTAGCAGTAAATAATTGTGGATCATGTACCTATTTTGGATTTTGTTATAATCAAACTATGCTTTTATTTATGAAATGAAAAGCTTGTTTTGATTCTCTCACTTATTTATATATATTGTTAATTATTCATTCTAGCAAACGTGTTGCAATTATATTTTATTTTATAGCATGTATTAAATTATCGTTATCAAATAGTCATGTATTCATTTCAAAATCTCACAATGTGTTGTGTCTTGTGATGTAGAACAATGACTAACACTCATTCCGAAATGACCCACGCCGCAATTGAAGAAATGATCAACCAACATATGGACGCAGCTCTAGAGGCTCGCCGAGCTAATCAAGATCTTGAACTCAGGAATAGGAATGACAATGGAGGAGGAGATGGAAATGGAAATGGTAATAGGAATGATAATGGAAATAGAAATGATAATGGAAATAGAAATGGAAATCGTAATGCAAATGGAAATGGAAATGGTACTGGACATGGAAACAACGGAGGCGACAACGGTGACGGTAATGAGAATCAGAATGTGAATAGAAGAGGCATTAGGCCTGTTGCTCGTGAATGTACTTACCAAGACTTCATGAAATGTCAACCACTGAGCTTTAAAGAAACAGAAGGTATGGTTGGTTTGATAAGGTGGAGTGAAAAGATGGAAACTGTGTTTCACATCAGCAACTGTCCGGAGAGATTTCAAGTGAAGTATGATACATGCACCATACTCGACAGTGCATTAACCTGGTGGAACTCTCACAAGAGAACCATCAGAACTAATGTTGCATATACTTTGTCATGGAAAGAGCTGATGAAGCTGATGACTGAAGTGTACTGCCCGAGAAATAAGATCCAAAAGATGGAAACTGAGTTGTGGAATTTGTCAATGAAAAACAATGACATGGCTACTTACACTCAAAGGTTCCAAGAGCTTACCATGATGTGTACCAAAATGGTCCTCGTGGAAGAGGATCAGGTGGAGAAATTCATTGGAGGTCTCCCTGATAATATCCAAGGGAATGTGATTGTTGCCGCACCCACAAGACTACAGGATGCCGTTCAAATCGCCAACAACTTGATGGATAAGAAGTTGAAAGGCTATGCTGCGAGGAACGCAGAGAACAAGAGGAGATTTGACACCAACCATAGAGGCAACCGTGGGTAGAAACCACTATTCAAATGACATAATACTGGAGGTCAGAATGTTGCTAGACCCTATATGGCTGGTAACAATAAGAAGAAGGAGTATGAAGGTACTTTGCCCTTCTACAATAAGTGTAAGCTTCATCATGAAGGCCCTTGCACTGCGAGATGCGAGAAGTGTAACAAGATTGGACATTTGACTCGGAATTGTAAGGTTACCAGTTCCACTACTTCTACCTAGAGAGGTTAAATGGTGAATCAGAGGGATGTAACTTGTTTTGAGTGTGGAGCACCAGGACATTACCAGAAGGATTGTCCTAAAGTCAAGAACCAAAACCGTGGGGACAAAGCAAGAGTTCCTGATGAAAGAGGCAAAGATTATGTCCTAAGAGGAGGTGACGCTAACCCGGGTTCCAACACTGTCACGGGTACCTTCCTTCTCAACAATCATCATGCTTATATGTTATTTGACTCGGGTGCCGAGAGGAGTCTCTTATCAAATACTTTTAGTATGCAGTTAGATATTATTCCCTCTGCCTTAGACATTAGAGGTTATACATTAGGACTATTAGGACATCCATTTAATATTGACCTGATGCCTATAGAATTGGGTAGTTTCAACGTTATCATCGGCATGGATTGGTTAGCAAAGAATCATGCAGTGATTGTTTATGACAAGAAGATAGTGCGTATTCCTTACGGAAACAAAATTATGATCGATCAAGGATACAAAAGTGACGAGAAGAAGAAAATCAACGTTGAGAATTATATCGTGTGTAAAGGCCCAGAAGTATATGGAGAAAGGTTGTCAACTATTTCTGGCGCAGGTTACGATGAAAGAAAACAAAAATGAGTCGAATGAGAAGCGACTCGAAGACGTACCGACTGTACGGGACTTTCTAGAGGTCTTTCCTAAAGAATTACCTGGATTACCACCAGTACGACAAGTTGAATTCCTAATCGACTTAGTCCCAGGAGCTGCACCCGTAGCCCGAGCCCTGTATAGATTATTACGGTCGAAAATGGAAGAATTGTCTACTCAACTACAAGAACTTTCTGACAAGGGGTTTATAAGACCAAGTTCCTCACCCTGGGGAGCTCCGGTTTTGTTTGTCAAAAAGAAAGACGGCTTTTTTTGGATGTGTATGGACTACCGTGAACTTAACAAGCTTACTGTGAAGAATCGATACCCACTTCCGAGAATCGATGACTTGTTTGATTAGTTGCAAGGATCAAGTGTGTACTCAAAGATCGACTTGAGGTCTGGTTATCACCAACTTAGAGTTCGTGACGAGGATATTCCAAAGACGGTGTTTAGGACCCGCTATGGTCACTACGAGTTCCAAGTGATGCCTTTTGGGTTGACTAACACGCCAGTAGTATTCATGGACTTGATGAACAGGGTATGCAGACCGTACTTAGATAAATTTGTGATCATGTTCATCGATGACATCCTGATCTATTCTAAGACCAAGGAAGAACATGATGCACATCTTAGACTAATTTTAGAGTTGCTCAAGAAGGAAGAATTGTACGCCAAGTTCTAGAAGTGCGACTTTTGGCTATCGAAGGTATAATTTCTTAGACACGTAATCGATAGTGAAGGCATTTATGTTGATCTTGCGAAGATTGAGTCAATCAAGGAGTGGGAATCACCCAAGACCCCGATAGAAATTCGTCAATTTCTAGGTCTTGCCGGTTACTACCGACGATTTATCGAATGTTTCTCTAAGATTGCCAAGCCTATGACAAAGCTGACTCAGAAAAGTGTAAAGTTTAATTGGGGTGAAAAGGAGGAAACTGCTTTCTAGACATTGAAGCAAATGTTGTGTAGTGCACCGATTCTGGCATTGCCCGAAGGAAGTGAAAACTTCATGGTATATTATGATGCTTCTCACAAAGGATTAGGCGCAGTGTTGATGCAGAAGGAAAAAGTCATAGCCTATGCATCTCGCCAACTCAAAATCCATGAGAAGAACTACACGACACATGATTTGGAATTGGGAGCTATGGTGTTCGCTCTCAAGATATGGAGACATTACCTTTACAGCACAAAGTACGTTGTGTTCACTGATCATAAGAGTTTGCAACATATTCTAAATCAGAAAGAGTTGAACATGAGACAATGTAGATGGTTAGAGTTGTTAAGTAACTACGATTGTGAGTTACGTTACCACCCGGGAAAGGCGAATGTGGTGGCTGATGCGTTGAGCCGAAAGAATAGATCTAAGCCACTACGAGTTCGAGCCTTGGTTATGACAATAGGTTTAAACCTCCCTGTGCAGATCTTGAATGCTCAAGTTGAGGCGAGAAAGGAAGAGAATTATGAAACAGAAGATTTGTGTGGCATTATTAAGAAGTTGGAGCCACGTGCCGACAGAACATTATGTTTAAAGAATAGGAGTTGGATACCCTGTTTTGGTAACTTGAGAGCTTTGATTATGCACGATTCTCATAATTCAAGGTACTCGATCCACCCTGGATCAGACAAGATGTACCAAGATTTACAGAAGCTATACTGGTGGCCCAACATAAAAGCATAAATTGCCACATATGTCAGTAAGTGCATGACTTGTGCAAAAGTTAAAGCTGAATACCAAAAACCATTCGGTTTGTTGGTACAACCAAAGATTCCACAATGGAAATGGGAGAATATAACTATGGACTTTGTAACAAAGTTGCCAAAGATGGCAAGTGGGAAAATGACTCAATAGAGAAACTGACAAGACAGTACTTGAAGGAAGTAGTCTCGAGACATGGAGTGCCGGTTTCGATCATCTCCAATCGCGACGACAGGTTCACGTCTCAGTTTTAGCAGTCTCTCCAAGAAGCTTTAGGCACACAGTTGGATATGAGTACAACATACCATCCAAAAACAGACGTTCAAAGTGATAGGACCATCCAAACATTAGAAGACATGCTATGAGCGTGCGTAATGGACTTCGGGAAGGGATGAGACAGACATCTACCTCTAATAGAGTTCTCCTACAACAACAGCTATCATACAAGTAATAAAGTTGCACTTTTTAAGGTGTTGTATGGTCGTAAATGCCGATCGCCTATCTGTTGGGCTGAGGTAGGAGACGCTCAGCTCACTGGCCCAGAAATTGTTTGTGAGACAACGGAAAAGATCATCCAAATCAAGCATCGTATTCAAGCTTCCTGTGATCGACAAAAGAGCTACGCCGATAAGAGACGTAAGCCATGGGAGTTTCAAGTTGGGGATAAGGTTATGCTAAAAGTATCACCCTGGAAAGGTGTGATACGTTTCGGCAAACGGGGAAAGTTGAACCCTCGTTATATTGGACCTTTTAAGATTCTCGCCAAGGTTGGAACGGTTGCATATCGACTGGAGTTACCCGAGCAACTAAGCCGTGTTTATAGTACCTTTCACATCACGAACCTTAATAAGTGCTTATCCAACGAACCGCTCGCTATTCTGTTGGACAAAATCCACATCGATGAAAAGCTCAATTTCATTAAAGAACCGATTGAGATTATGGACCGCGAAGTTAAACGTTTGAAGCAAAGTCGTATTCTAATCATGAAGGTCCGTTGGAATTCGAGAAGAGGTCTTGAGTACACCTGGGAACGCAAAGACCAAATGCAGAAGAAGTACACTCATCTCTTCGTTAACCCTGAATCTGCGTCTAAAGATACGTCCTAAGCTTTGAGGGCAAATCTCTTTTAATGGGGAAAGGATGTCACACCCCATAAATTCTAAGTTAGTATTCCGACCCATTCCGATAATTTATTTTTAATTTTATACGTTACATTTAAATCTGACAGTTTATAAGGAAGTTAAACCGCGTAAAACTGAACAACGTCATCGGTCGCGTCCCGGCATCGATTATTAATTAATTTAGGCCTTATATGAGATATTTTAACTTTTCTGAGTATTTCATGATTTTTAATCACTCCCGATATTAATTTTAGGGTTTTATCTCTTAAATTGTGTTTTTTGCGTTTTTGACCAAACAGAACCCCGAAAACTCGAAATCTTTTCGTGTAAATTCAAGTTATCAATAATCTTATACCCTAAGTCCAAAAATTTCATTCATACCCCTCCCCATATGCATGTGGACGCCTTAAACCACCACAATGTCACCATACACTTGAAATTAAATCATTTAAGCTCCATTAATTCAAAAATTTGAATTCTTGGCATGCATGTGAAGGAAAATGACATCTTGTTGCCTAGTGACTTGCATGCATGCCCTCCCTTACACATCACATGCAAGCTTGGACCATTTGACTTGGAAAAATTCAAATTTGTGATATTATAGGAACCATGGACCAAATTTTTGAACCAAAATGGTCCTTGTGACCCTAGTTCGGACGAAACCACAAGGGCACACCCCTTTGGTGTGTGTTGGTCATATGTGTGCACCATTTACCCTAAAACCCTAATCCATGGCCTATAAATACCATGTTATATCTCACACCAAGGTTCATTTCATTTCCAGGTCATCAACAAAAACACACATCTCTCTTCCTCTCCCTCTTTGCTCATGGCACCAAACCCACACACAAACACACTCATAACTTTTAATTTCTATTAAGATCCAATCATTCTAAGTTCATTTCTAAGAGTCTTTAAGGTAGATCCATGTATTGGTTGGTTGTTTTTCAAAGGATTTCAAGATTTATAAAATTAGGGTTTGCAAGATTATTTAGGGTTTTTATAGATCTATAGTTCTTGGGTATAGATCTTGTGTATTCACTACTTGTTCTTTTTTATTTGTAAGTCCTTCTTGATCTTTGCTTGGCTTCATCTATTATCTTTATAGATCTATGTTTGTTCATAAAGATCCATGTGTTTGTGTTATTTTTACAAAAGAAATAAATTAATATTTTGTCATCTTTTATAAAGTGGAAGTAAAAATTGCTACAACTTTATGTTTATGTTTTATTATTATGCTCTTGGTAAGATAAGAGTGGGATGAGTCTTGCAACAATAGAAATGATGGGATTAGGTTAGTTTAGGATGTGGTTTTGTGGTGGATTAGTTGTAAACGGAGATTAGGCTAGACTAGGCACTATTGTGAAGTTTGGGTGGATTTTGGTTGCGTTTTCGACAAAAAAGTGCTTGCTGTCCCGAATTTGTTTTGAGGTTTTGAGCGACCTAAAAATGTTTTCATTGGGCGTAAAAGTAGTTTTTGAAGAGCTTGTTTCGAATAGATAGTTTTACACATATCGCACTTTAAAATCGGACTTAAAACAGCCAAGTTATAGCCAAATGAAACTTGAAATATTTTTGGCAAAACCAAATGAATAGTGGACTGGTGTGAATAGTAAAATAGGTTTTCGGATACTTTCGGACATTTTTGGACCTTCTAAACACTAGCGAAACACATAGTAACACATGCCTATTGATTATGATCATTTAAAAATGTCGTTAACATATTTTAGGAAAAGCGATAAAGTTACCAAATATAGTAAGTTTGGTAAAAAGTTAGCGAAACGGACAAGGAAGTTAAGCGATTAAGGCTAGTTAGTGCGTTTTGAGAATATGGAAACTTAACAAATATAGGGGATGCTATTAACGTTTTGAAACTAAAAACTTCCCTAAAAGGGAAGGTTTCTATAAATAGTAACTTTTGACAAGTGTCGGTATTTAACAGAGATGTTGTAAAAAAATTTAAGTCTTTTATTACTAAAATGCAAACACACTTGGATGCTTTAAATGATGAACATGGATGATTTACTTGTTTACTTTGCCGAATGCTAAGTCATACCCATATTTAATCTAGGTCGCGACTAGACCTCCTTATATCATCATCATTTGTTGTGATTAACGCTCATCCTTGTTAAGGTGAGTTCATAGCCCCACATTTTTACCGATTTACAAATGCTTTATACTTTGGGGTAAGAAACATTGTTTGCTTTTTAAATTGGACACAAGTTCTTTATGCGAGTTTTACATGTTTATGTGTTGCCTAAGTTTGCTTACAAATCTACTACTGCCTGAATTATCATGAACTGTTAATTTCTCAACCGGAGGACCGGTTGAGGGAGCGTGAGTGAATAAATATATCTATTGGGACTAATTATCCCTATCTGAGTGAGTAGCGCTCACTGTTCTTGTTTGCCAAGAACAAACGGATATATGTCATGTCGATTGTGTGTTATGGTGGTCTTTGGTTTGGGACACCGGTTAAGGGTAGGAATACTATGTGGCTGGATGCAATATGCCCTGTTGATTATTAGCTTCAGTGTCATGAGCTTAGCGCAACAGTAAATACCTTTTATGTGATGCTGTATCTGTTATAGTAGTCGCATACGTTTTGAAATCTTGTGGTCCACTCTTGCATTAACTTAAACCTATGAATTCACCAACATTATGTTGACATTTTAATGCTAAATGGAGTCTATGTGCTATGTGATTCGCCAATTTCAAGACTTATCTATTATTTACTCGTTGTCATTATCAAAATTTTGTTATGCTTCCGCTACATTTAACTTAAATATTATTGGTTGTAAAACTTAATTAATATTTTCTTATACAACGAGTATAACTTTTTTTTAAACATCTATGATTAGTGGCCGTTCTTTATTGCTTTGTGTTCGGATTGTTATGACGTCATGCCCTCCGACACGTATTCCGTCCAGGCCCCGTATGGGGGTGTGACAGATTGGTATTGCCGGAAGGAAGTGAAAACTTCATGGTATATTGTGATACTTCTCATAAAGGATTAGGCGCAGTGTTGATGCAGAAGGAAAATGTCATAGCCTATGCATTCCGCCAACTCAAAATTCATAAGAAGAACTACATGATACACGATTTGGAATTGGGAGCTGTGGTGTTCGCTCTTAAGATGTGGAGACATTACCTTTATGGAAAAAAGTGCGTTGTGTTCACTGATTATAAGAGTTTGCAACATATTCTAGATCATAAAGAGTTGAACATGAGACAATGTAGATGGTTAGAGCAGTTAAGTGACTACGACTATGAGTTACGTTACCACCCGGGAAAGGCGAATGTGGTGGCTGATGTGTTGAGCTAAAAGAATAGATCTAAGCCGCTACG